>JARPRG010000294.1:1990638-2042286 GCA_031001745.1 Hartigia nigra
TGCTAACGAAAGTCTCGCAAAAGAATTTGGCTATTTTTACACAATCGAGGGAGCGTCGGCACCGTTCTTCCGGACAAATTGGACCAATTTTATGAGGAAATGCACAATTTAACAATTGTCGTCAATTATTTTTCTAGCGGTCTGGTCTTTGATTGGTCATCTGAGGCCACGCCATGTTGGGTCCACGGGTAGTACTTATCATTAGTCATACGTTCCTCGTGATGCTGGTCTGTCGATCTTAAACAGTCCAGCCAATTTTATTATTGTTAACCATTCAGGATCCTTAAATCTCCTAAGACATTCGCATAGCCAATAGAAGCTCTCCAACCCTTGTAAGCATGTACCCCATAAATCCCCAAGAATATCACCAAGCCCTTTCGAAAGTCGATTGCGATAACGTTTAAGGGTTCTGAAAGTGCGGCGATAGATTCCCATAGAACAATGACGTCCAAATGAACCCCTGGGTCAAAGTTCATACCAATAGGACATAGGTATAGCACCTAAATACTGTATACTGTAAAACTGTCTCGGATAGTCGTTCGACTATTAGGCCATTCGTGCATCAATGAATCGTAGGAGTCAGCTTTGACAAAGGATAGGAAATTCTATAGAAGTTTAAGCTAGGTTAAAAGTATATAGACGGAGCATCCCGAAGCAAACATAACCTCTCTGTATTATCGATTTTAACGCTGCTCTAAGGTACGAACAAAGCCCGTGGGGCTGGTAAGTTTTATTTGAAGTGAAAAATTAAGTGCCACTTCTTATATTCATATCAATCCATTATTCTACTTCTGACTATGAAATCGTATAAGCGTGGATAAGTTCTGCACGTAAGATGCTATCTCAATTGACCTATGCCCCACCTCCTTCTGCTATCTGACTTCTCCTCTGACCGTCGCATCGTGTTTCTTTCACTTGGCTTTGAACCATCGTGGTGATAGAATGAATTCCAACAGTGCAGTCATTACTTTTGTTCTTCTGTTGGTCGTTTCGGCTTATGCCGAAGTCGTACAATGGACAGCTTGCAATACTGATCGTGAGTATATTTATTTTATTATTAACTATTGACCTTAACGTTCTTTGCACTTGGTTACCTAGTGAATTTATTCATTAGTATCTTGTTAGTGACGTGAAATATATTTATTGCCCGTGCAATTTCTCTTACCGGGGAATGAATAGGGTTGTGGGAAATAGCAGCGGGCGGAATATACTCCGTGTGGGATAACTGTTTGAAAATCGAGGAAAATAACGATCAAATTGACGTCATTGATATATGTTTGTGTACATAGATCTTTCTACCCGCGCCAAGAGAATTGTAATAAAGTCTTACAAAGCCGCAGACTCACAGGGGTTGATTATTCGGATTCTATTTGCGGCCGATAAAATTCGACGCGTGTACGTTCGCCTTTCGGTATATCTTATCGCTTTTGTTTCATCGAATTGGAATTTATGTCGCGACCTCTCGAACTTTTGAACTCGACCGTTGCTGTATTCGACGTAATTTTCAAACGTGACGGGGATTCTTTGACAGTCTTATGACACTGAATGCTAATGTAACAACAAAGGGTTGTGGTTAATTTTATTCAAGATTATTTACCTTGGATAATCATTTCTTGCAGCCAATGCTCCTATAAATTGTACCGTTCACGAGGTGCGCGTGGATCCCTGCAAGGAAGCTGCACAGAATAAACCTTGCCGTCTGAAACGCGGTCATGATGCTAGCATTAGTTTTGACTACACGCCTAGTAAGTAGACATTTAAAAAATTTGAATATATTAATATTATTGAAATTGATGTGAAATAATCTTTTTACTTTTTCTATAGATTTCGAGGCTACCACTTTGGAAAGTCGTGCGTACTGGGCCACTCAGATAGTAGATCTGCCATTTGTAGGAATGGAAACAAATGCCTGCACGGTCACCGAATGCCCAGTAACACCTGGCAAAAGACAATCGTACACCATATCTTTGCCAATTTCGAAGAAATATCCAGTTGTGAGTGAACCTTTATGATTGATCGTGAACGTAATGCTGTTTGAATAATACCTTGATAATTGAATCGTAAATTTACGTATACGTTGTCCGTGTTCTCTATTGCTTCGAGAAAAAAATGGATAAAATATATTGAAGAAAAAAAAAAGGAAAAAATGTTTCTTTTTAATTTCAGAGGACTTACGAAGTGAAGTGGAAGCTTTGGAATGAGAAAGAGCAAGACTGCTGCTTCAAATTCCATATCAAACTGCACAAGTGAAGGAATACCGATAAACAAAGCCCGTTCGTTACACTCCCGGCATTGTCAAGTCATTGCAAATTGCTATTTGATTATTTGATCGAATAAAATGGTCCTTTGTTAACTCAGCGCAATTCTTAATTTATTTATATTCCTAATAATCAACATGCATGCTCTTGTTGCTCCTTTCTTCCCAGTATGATTATCTTTATCGACCCTTCCTCGTTAAGAGAATAACGAAGCCATTGTTTGTCAATGTAGGACAGGACCGTTACTTCCACGTGGAATCATCCAATTTCACAAAACAACGCAGTTGCTCTATATTAAACTGTAGATAATTTCTTTTATCTAAAAGGTCAAAAAGTAAGATTCCCAACCGGTGTGCCGAATTGCTCTCCCGTAACGAATTGGAGTTTAGCAAGCTTTCTATTACCAGTTTAAAGTTCATCAGAGCAATTTAAAGTTTCCCTCGTAATTTCGCTACCCAGTAGCGTCCACGCCCTTCCGTGATAAATCCCAAGCCGCGCCTCCGGGAACCCCTGCTGGGTCGGTTCCGCAAGCCAGTCAGGCTACCAATTGGGATAAACAAACTTAACGAGGGAAATGAAAAAAAAAAAGTGAAATTTTCATAAGCGAAACGCAATATTCCGTCTAGCCATCTGTCGGTAGATTTTTCTACGAAGCACCCTCCCTGTTAGCCTACAGAGATTTTAGTCGAATTTTTACATATTCTCTCAAACAAAATAACAAACATACTACGCTCCATGACGCCGAACGGTATTAACTTCGTGACGTTATCCACGTGGCAATATTTATCATTAATAAAAAAAAGAAATCGCTGCGGACAGGATTCGAACCTGTGCGGGCAAAGCCCATTGGATTTCGAGTCCAACTCCTTAACCACTCGGACACCGCAGCTTGTCCGTTATATAAATGTACGTTACAATTTCATTTACTCAATTTTCATGATCTTCACTGACAGAGTCATTCGTCACGTACTACATAATTTCACTCATCATTTGGACATATAAAACCTGTATAAAAACTCTTACCAAAACAAACAATAATATTGTAACACAACTGAATTAATAAACGTATATAAATAAATGTTCAGTAGGTATTAGGACAATGACGACTGGATGATTCGTTCGATTTATCTGTTCGTCTACCGTTCACCCACGGCTCGATTAACTATAGAATAGATTAATCGTGAAAAAAAGAAATGCCTGTGCTTCAGTGTAGACGATACGCTCAGCGCCATCTAACCTGCATAAGACACGATATTTGAAGTAATTATCATTCGTCAACACTTACCATGAGTTTGTCATTCTTTAAATGGTTTCGCATCACTTGGAACAATAATATTTATATCGATGTCATCTTTCTCTTAACTGATTACAGCAGAAGTCATCAGTCACGCAATCGTTTGATTCTAAAACGGAAAAAAAAAAATGTTTATCCAACACACTGCTGATATCTAAACCACTATATGATCGATTATTACATATCGTGTACGTCATTTCACAATATCCAAATTTTATTTCAGTAATTCATTCCGTGCACGAAGCTTAGTCTGTCCCCAGGCGCCGAGATTAACATACAGTAAAACCCCGGCTAATGCTCAGGATACGTTCTTGGAAATTAGTGTACTAAACAAAACAGCGCTAAACGGGGTACACGTGATACAGTTACGACGTTGAGTACGCGGAATCGAGAAATTACTTTTTTACCGAATATTTGCAAAAGCACCGTATAACGATACAACGTTGAACCCCCGGGTAACGTTAATCGAAGTCTGAATAGTCCGTATAACTATATGGCATTTGATCAAAAGACGCAGAAGCCAAGAAAAAGAGGTCACCTAAAGTTATGAAAAAGTTTAAGAACTAATTAAGGAATGATCATGAGACGAACGATCGAATTTAAGGATAACGTAATTTACGTGATAAAGAAACGTTTGAATGAGCCAAATATAGCTACTAATAAAAGTATAGTAAGTGCAATTGTAAGTATACAGTGAACGTCACTGTTGAGTTCGTTTCCATGTACGATAATACAATATTATATGTATACACATACGCAGTATATATGCCCGGTAAAGACATAGGAAGTAAACGATGAAATAGAAACTTTTTCTTCAACTGGAAAGAAAGTCATGATTCGTAAAAGGAAGTTAATGCGTTTCCCTGTGTCACGGGTGATAATCTAGATTTAGCTGATGACTGTTCAATGATCGATAAAGAATAAATGGGTAACCCATTTGAAAAAAAAAATCGCTAACAAAAATTTTGCAACGTAGTCAGAGCGAGCGTTTTTTTTCTCTTTCGTAATGCCCAGAATGAGCCGTGAGTCATTGGTTGGGGTCTTATCTAAAGATCGTGTATCCTACTAATAGATCGATGCGAAAATTCAACTATTTATACCGTAAATTATTTCAGTCATATTGATGAGCATCGATTTAATCGTTACGTTATAGATAACACACTCCGTCATACGTGCGTCAATTATTTTACGTTTTTTTTTATATCATTTCCAAATGTCTAATCGCTATTTCTTTCAAAGGTCAATCAATTATTTTTGCTATGCGATTATAATTCTCTAGTATCAAGTTAACGTATTACTCTTGTATCACTTTTTAATTTTTTTTGTGTAACGGCGTAAAATCATAAGTCGTTATACGATCTTCCTATTTATACAGTAATTAATAAGGAAGGTGCGTAGGTAAATTAGCGTAGGAACGTTGTTCTCCTCGAATTTCAACCACTTAGCACACCACCCACTCACTGTGGGTGATATCAGCGTTATTAAAGTTCATGAGAAAGATCAACTAGTATAAGAAATGGATATAGTAAACTAAAAAAAAAGTGGAAAATTTTGAAAAAAAAACCGGCAATACTCCGATAAATACCGACTGAAAGAGAGATTCGAGAATTTATTTAAAAAATTGTAAGCATTTTCATTTCGGTATTGCATCCAGGTAAACCGTGTAGTTATCAAGTACGGACTATAACTTCCTATCAAACGCACGATGTTTACCGTCCATACTAAAGTACCTATAGACGGTAAACGTTAAATGCACGCATGCCAATAGACATTTTTTCAGGTGGTTTAGGTCGACACATCACTGATGTGGTTTTGCGATAACAGACACACGCGGTACAAATTGAACAGAAAAAATAAATGAACATGGGCGCCACGTTAGCCATAGTGTAAATTCTCTTATACAAAGTACATTTTTCCAAGCGTTGATTGGATGCCAAGCCGATTGTCAGAAGCCGTGGCGGGCAGGTATACCAGTAGCGTAACAATGACCATAAAGGCCCCGAGTCGTACGAAAGTGTCAATCGTTTAATTAAATTTTGATATGAAAAATATCTTTCTTAATAACATAACATTACTTTACACTATTTTTACTTTTTTTAGTAGTAACAATTTTTTATATACTTTCTTACAAAATATCGTACGATGGTATTACTGTCTTTTGGTCGTCTCTAGAGCGTGGTACGACACTGTCAACCAAACTGCTGGCACAGCTCACCTGTTGGCTTTACCAGTACTTGGCTGAGGTCTCGACAGCGCGGTTCCTTATAACCAAGTGCGGAATATATAGTCTTTACTCCGTTTAGACTGTATTAGCGTCGTGTGAATTAATTTAGCGTGAACTAGAGAGCTAGTTACTTTTCATTTTCGTTCTTATATGTTGACAAGGTATGATGGGAGATGTGTTGTGTTGTTTAAGATAGAGCGAGAGAGAGAGGAGAGGAGAAAAAAATATATACAGAAGAAGAAAAGCATAGAAAGCGGAAGACTGTACTATAACATTGCGAATCCGGGATTATCGGCTGGTGGATCGTGCGAGACAGAGGATGCTGTTGCGTGCGAAAATTTTTCGTGGATTCCTAACGGGTTCCTTGGATTGTATGCAAATATCGTGATTAAATCATATGACGCTTGAAGGCTAGTTTTTTTTTCCGCACACTGAATATATTTTGTTTTTCAATCGTTCTTCTTTGCTTTGTGTATTTCTCTATATATTTTCTTTTCTTCTGTAATACAGTTTAACGCGTATTGTATATTTTCCTGAGAGTAACGAGGACTTTACGTTTTGCCTGTCCCGTAATGCTTTTAGGTGAATTTGTAAGGCGCTTCCTGTAATTAAAGAGAAAATCCCCTAGGCTACATAGAAGTTATTGAATTCTCTCCTGTTTGTTTAGAAGATCTTCACATTTAACGACTTTGCATATTCTCCAAGTTTCAATCCCTTTTTTTTAACATTGAATGGGGGATTGTCCGTGGCTTATCGATCCGGCAAGACTTGAATTCTGAGACTGTTTTCCCTCAAGGGCATTCAAGGATCATTCGATTTACGTTACCACATTATTTCGACAGCGGATATATATCTGTTATTCGTCCAATTAAACTCACCGGAATTTCTTACAATTTTACATAGCGAATTTGATAGTGCGGATTGAAGAAAAAAAAAAAATTTCGAAAGCCGTCCGCGTACATTCCACTGGTGTGTACTATGTTGCACGGTGTCCGCATAGATACGAGAGTGGCTGGTTTTACATTCCGTTCCCACCGAACCTGAGATTATCGTCACACGACTTCTATCCCATACGATTCCCAGAAGCAAAATGGCAAGAGTCTTATCTCTCCATAAGCATAATCAGAAGCGTATATGTCTGAGCATTATGTGAGATTAACAGATGTCATTTATCGTAACGTGATAACAGCGGATCAAGGACGCGAAGGTTTAACGATATCGATGACGACCGCAATAATTCAAACTGCTACTGATAATAGCCTGACGAAAAATTGGCGATATCGTCATGGTCCATCATATTAAATTAAATATTGTAGTCATTTAAAAAGTTCGTATGAAAAAAGAAACACAATATTCATGAGGTCACAGAAATTCATATATGCACAGGCAAGATGGGCGACGAGTAGACAAAAAATTTACGTATCGCATAGTCGACGACATTCATATGGACGTTGATGTATTTGTTTGTTTTTTTCTCACTTCTTTCCGATAACTAGGTTATACCTTATGACGAATAATAATTCGTCATCTGTTTATATACTTAGATATTTATACCCAGTGACGATTAATAGACAGTTTAAATTCGAACGGAGTGTCAGGCGACCTGTGTTTCTAATTGTCAATTCTAAATGTGATCAAGCACATTTTTCAACGTCGACACACGCGTTCGAGTATATTCAAGGTGCAGTTAGAGTAACCTCGAATAATACCAACGACAAGTAACTCATTGTATACGAATGGTAAAGTTAATTATTACCGGTTCCATACTGAAATTAATTGCAACAGCGCGGGCGTGAATGTAAAATTCCAAAGTTGGTTATTTGCACGGTTAGCAAATTTTTCATAACTTTTATTCGATCCTACAGTCGATTTTACGACTCGATCGGACGTCAGTGTCAAGAAATAAAACAATGTATGTATGTATATATATATACTTAATTGTATACGTCCTCGCGATTTCTAATCATGCATTTCCGTCATACGTACATTGAATACCTAGTCGATCGATAACGGATCAATGATCGCTGAACTATCGATCACGTTCAGACCGTAGGATACGCGAAATATGTCCAGTAGACATTTAACACTCGCGACAATAGGATGGGTGTTTATAAATTTGCGTTTAGATAATTTTTTGTTTGACACCTTGTAGCGTCGCGACGCTAACGATACTCCCTGTGTCGCGGCTGACCTTACGCGATCGTCGCGTCGATTTTGTAAGCCGTGACCCACTTGGAGACGGTAAAACGTACTCGCGTTGTATTTTACCGCGAGCGATTATACTTGATGTTAAAAAAAAAAAAAGTATTGTCCAAAAATTGACCTCAGGCGTCGCGACGATCGATCACCTTCCTCTCGTTAGATTTACCGTCATCTCTTTTTGCCTCCAGGCACGATTCGGGTAAACAGTGAAGAATAAAAAAAAGTCGTTTTTATATGGTTTTTGGAAAACAAAAATTCTGTATTATTGTATTTTCTGTGTCATCTGACAAGGACTTGAAAGTCTATTCCATTCGTGGTATAATGGAGGACCAATTATCCAACGTGTGTGTAATAGGTTCGTATATGGTGTTACGTCTTGGGCTATGGAGGCTGTGCAATTCTTTCTGCACCTACTCGTGAAATAAGCTGCGTGAAGTCTCTTTATACTAATATGGTACGATACGCGCGGGTCAATGCTTACTGGTTTTCGCGTAACCGACGCCACCACTTTTGGCGAGCACTGAAATAAGCCGGATTGTTTGATAGGAATTGCCAGAGAAGATACCAAAGACAATCCGTGCGATTCGTGAAGACTTGGAAAAAAAAGAAAATACCATTACAGCTAGTACAGTAGAGTCGGAGTAATTATAATTGAATAATTATCATTAATTGTAAGGATACATTGTGTTTCAGAAAGGAACGATTCGAATGAGGCGGCAGATTATGAGAGAGAAAATTCCGAGTCAACGATGCGCGTGAACGGGCATCGTCAAGAAATTTCGAACGGTCGAGAAATGGGTGAGTAAACTGCCAGAGTCAAGTATGCCAATTGGTAAAATTCAAAATTGTCCCAGACTTCGATAAATCGTCTCGTACAGTTATCTGCTTGAGCAGACACTTGATTTAACGAGTAAAAGTTGTCGGAATGACGAATCTGAAAGTCGTACGGTACGAAGACAGTTGGCGCGCGTGCGCAAAAGCCGAGTCTACGCTTTGAATGCGTACAGGCCACAACAAAAACAGTGAATTCTTATCACAGGCTGGTTATACGTAAAGCAGAAAATGTCTAAGTAATAAAGAATTGTTCAGTTCAAGTATTTACGTCTGGTATGCATCGTCAGGTACTGGGCCAGTATGCCGACGATTATTACGTAAAGCCATTCAAGGTAGCACGATGACGTTACGAAGGTGTGCCTAGCTCATCCTGTTCTTTCATTAATATTGATAGCATATCCGCGAATGGGCAGCAAGTGGGTATACAACTATATATATTAATATTTAAAGAAACAGGTAATAAAGAAAATTAACCAAAGAAATATTAACATCATTGAAAAATAATTCGCGCGGTCATTCTCGTAGACGTACTGAAAATCACTTAAGTTGATATGTATAGTCTTTTGCGTGGGTGAGTACTAGCGACTGGTTTACATTGTCCAGGGCTATTAGCGCCATTAGAAACGTTACATATGTAATTAAGTGACACCCACTGACTGGGGCTACGCCCACGCAACATGCGAATCCCGTCTAAAAATATATCTGTCGATCTTATGGCATTTTCAAAAGGGCGTCATGGGCATTGCACTTACTCAAGTGATCGATAACTATCTGTTTATTGATCGTCGACTAGGGACACGTGGGGACCAACCCTTGTGAAGAGGGATAGCCACGCAATTTTATTATTCACGCAAAAAGGGGGGGGTGGCTGCTATACATCGCTTAGATGACTGTATCGAATATGTTTAGATAACTAAACTCGAAAATCATCTTGACTCTTTGACACGGGTGTGCTATCTCTTTACGCACGAGCGACCCTCATCTAGATAATCGCGCGTGTATCTGGAACGTATTGATCGTGTCTAAAGCAGCTGGGTTTTGTCTGACAGTAGCGTTAGGGCAGTCATAGAGAAAACACGTGCGAACGACGTTAATGGTAGAAGACTGAAGAGTATAGTAGAATTCGTAAAATCTTTAATGTTTGTTTTTTTTTTGTTTTTTTTTTTTATTAAAAAGATAGAACTTGAATGTAGAATAGAACGTAAGAAAATATAAACAGAACAAAGAAATTGTCAAAACGAGATTTTGCATGACACGCGTTTGCTTATTTGAACGGAGTGAAATCGTAAAAATTTAGAAAACAGTGGCGCGAAGGGGCAGAGGGGTGTGAAAAATAAAAAATATTTAACAGTGAAAAAATAATAATTTTATATAACAGAAACGTGCGGATACTCGGTGTAAATCGGATTTGGAATTTGATGTTTTCTTCTTTCTCTTGGCTCTGAAATATCACACGAAGCTTGAGCATATATGGCACATTGCGTAATGTCACTGTGTCCACATTCGTGGCACATGTGACACGTATGTAGCTGATTTATAACGAGATTTCAGTGTGCACCACGCGTTCTTTTTGGTTTGACGTAAAGCCGCCGGGTATGATCAGTTATCACTCTGTAGACGCTACGTGCTATCAATAATTCATAATCGATATCGTCTCTACAGGGTGAAACTGACTGTTGAAATTTTCGAGAAAAAAAAACAAAATTTCTAAATTTTCTAAATCGGTCCAAGGACGATTATTTTTGAATACGCGTGAACTTGGCGCCATTTTGACCCACTCTGACCGGCACGTTGTCACAGTAACGAATCAAGTGCCAGCAGATAATAAAAATGATCAACTGTCGTTCAGTTATTAACGTGATACGATAGAGGCTAATTAATTGAAAAAAAAAAATAATAATTCAAGAAAACATCAAACGCAACGTTAGGGATTCTGTACTGAATTTAAAAAAAAACAAGAATGTATACAGTGAATGAGGTATCCCGGCAGTGACTAGTTTTTCAAGATAAAAATAAATGAACAAGGATTTTCGTATATAACCTAGCCTACTTGTAGCGGTGCTACCACGTGCTACGAAGTGGCGCGGGAGGGCGTCGCGACGCCTCTATATTTCGCAGACTCGCGAGGAACGCCGTCGGGGAAATTGTCACGCAATAATAAAGCGACGCAGTCGATGCGCGATAAACGTAAGAAAAGCACGAGAGTCCAGACATAACAAACATGGCGTGTATACGTGGATAAGTTCATTGGACAGTATACATATACCTTAACGGCCGGTAATAACACTCAATTGAATAATATATTTTAATACCGGCGTGAATCAAGACCGGAGGTTTGATCGTGATGTCTACTCCGGATACTATGGACACCATCAATGAGACGGAGCAAGCATGGCGTAAGTAGCTATAGATTGGCAAGTCGTATGATTTGGTATATGCACGAATGTCAATATTAAATACATACGCCTATGAAATGTTAACAGTACAAAATTCGAAAGGCCAAGATAATCGGCACAAGTCGCTCTCAAGTGCTGCCAACTAGAGAATCGTATTGACTTTGAAAGGCTCGTTGGAAAGTTTTTATTATGTTTTTGTTTTCTTCAGTATTATATACTTAATCGGGTTATAGGGTGAGCTTAAGAGTATCTCACGTAAGGAGAACGTATAGGTTAGGAAACTACTGTATGGGGTAAATGAAGATACGAATAGTTCAGCTATCCTAATATGTAATCCGTGATCTTACAGATGAGATGCTGGAATGCGAGACAGGCTCGTTGCTTGGACGAGTCGCTGATCTCGAGAGGCAGTCATTGTCGCAGAGGGATGAAATCGTCTGTCTGCGTGCAACCCTTGCTGACGCGCTCAGACGTATTTCACAGCTGGAAGGACGTGATCGTAGGGAGGATGAAAGGATCGAAAGAAGAGGAGAGAGAGTCACGTCGTCTCCCATTAGAAACGGTCACGTGCCTCTTAGAAGTGAGTAGTGTTTGAGCCAAGTCTTGTTCTATATACGAATAACGACAAACGATAACACCAGAGCTCCACGTGTGATAAAAAATGATCGTAGAGGTAGTGTCGTTAGTAATTTTCTCAAAAATACACTATTGCGTATTTATAATGACAGACTCCCGAAACCACGTAGTTTTAGGATTAAGATTAAAATTGATAAAGCATGAATTATTTGTGATATTAAAATCGTACTTACAGGTAGTCAGAGTACGGGCTCTCAGAAGGATCTGAGATTGAGGCAAGGTGGTGGTACTTCTTCCTTCAAAAATAATTCAGGTTCCACGCATGACGTAAGGGACGGTTCCAGTCCCAGAAGACCAGCGAGTTACACGCCGCCTTCGCAACTTCCGCAGAGGTAGAGGGAACCCCCTATTTAGACTAGCCTGACCTGAGTTTTTTCAATCTTCGAATATGACGTTTATAAGAGCGTGGGATGAGCGGATTCTCTGTTTACTTTTTTTTAGGAGGTCCGTTCATTACCAGTCTACCGGATCACTTCATTCGGATAGTCCAAGCAGCAGTAGCGTTTCTCCAGTGCCATCTCCTAGTCCAAGGGCGACGCCTTTACCTGTGGCAAGGTAAGATCAAATTGAATTCCTAATTCGTAATACTAAAAATCATAACACGTACTTCTTCCTGCATTCCCTTGAATTCTTGAAATGGATGTGTTGCCTAAAAACTTTGAAAATTAAAAAAAAAAACACCACGCACGGTCAGGTCACCGACGACGAGAGCAAACGGACCACCGCAAAGTAGTCTGAGACGTGCTAAAAGATGGTCCTCGACTGGTGACTTTACTCATTCGCCGCAACAGTCCCAGGGTAACAACACTCAGCTGGTCGGTTCCACCAGGTAGGTTTATTATAACCTAGTAAATTTATTTTGCACGTTTCATTTTTTTTTTTCAACGCATCGCTTAGACTCCATTGATATTTCAAGCTTGTTGTTTTCGCCTGAATGCTTGTTCGAATTCAGTCCGCAAAAAGAGCTCCTTATCCATTTTTTTTTACCTATGGCGATTATGTTTGGTTATTTTTTTTTTCCTCTTCCGCACTGCATGGTTTTTCGTTTACATTTTTATAGATTGTCTGCATCCACCAAGTCCTTGTTCAACCTCTTCAAGCCTCCAGTACTCAGTAACGTGAAGCACGGGTAAGTAAATGAAGGAAAATAGTTATATATATATATCAACTGCGTTGCTACAATGTGTGTTGGGGTTTGTGCTAAGCACGCCATTAATCCAGGACGCTTTACCTGTGAACTTTGACTTCGCATGCAAATAATGTCAGAGGTTGCACGGAATTCCTGGGATCAGTGGAAACCACCTCTGCAAACTATGCTCGACGTGGGCGTGCATAATCTAGAAAATTCATTATATATAATCTTCCTGGATACCTCGTAAAAATTCTTTGCACTTATCAAAAAGTTTGTTTTGCCTATTTTATATTATACCACTGTTTCTCTCTCTCTCTCTGCCGGTCTTACTCACTGGGCGATTATCTAATGGAAAATTTGCATAAAATAGACGTGCGTCGCGAAAGATCGTGAATTCGAGTGTCGAAAAGATAAATCGACGTCGCCTGTTACAATATTCGCCAATTCGTATGATCGTTAACGACAAGGGTCTCTTGTCTGAAGTGAAAAGAATATATATGTATATTTAAACAAGGGTATTAAGCGAAAGAAAAGAAAAATAATAAATTCTCAGTAGACTATAATAAATTACATCAGTAGCGCCGATGACTCGTGTCCTGCAATTGAGTAAGAATTGCGACTGCGACTTCCTGCAGCGTAAAGCGGCGCTGCAAGCGGAAGCTACGAAATTAGAGAACCAATGAAGAATCAATGAAGTCAATTTGCCTTGAAGAAAGACAATTGATAATGGAAATAGCGGATCGAGGTCATCCTGCGGCAATTACGTGACATCTAACGCGTTAGAGAAAAGTGGACGCCTGCGCAAAAGTGAGAAATATTTCGCAAAAATGTCGCTTTCAATTTCCACTACCGGTGGGTAGGCCTGTCGTCGATGGATATTGTTGCGAAAAATGTTATTCCACGAAAATACCGCGATAAAAGTCATCCGCTAATAACGGCAAATTTTTAATAGCGTAATACCGCGACAATTCGCTCTCACGAATTTACAATCTCAACTGGTTATACGTGCACAGTCTACGTGCACATTGTGTACGTCGAGTGAGTCATTCGTTTCATGGCAAGAGAGGATTGCGAGTATTACGAAGCCTTCTCTGAGTGGCGAAAGTGTCTGAGCCCAGTAGGATACCAACAGTGAAACTCGGTGAATCGTATCGTTTGCGTGCCGCGAATCGTAAGGATTGTGGGAATGAAAGATTGAAAAAGGAAAAAAAAGAATACGTTAGTACCGCCTAATTCCGTTACATTTGAAAAATAGCATTAGACGCATAGACCTTTGGAATAGCACAGAGAAAACTCGAGTAAGAACGATGTTTGAATGTCGGTAATTTTTAAACTATAAATTACATTGTTTTTTGCGTATGTGAATATTATTTCAATTTTTAGCACCAGAGACATGCAGTACAACGAGGAAGAGGGTACGGTACTTATGTACTTAAGAGGACGACCCGTCGTCCTCTACGTCCCTACCCCTGCTATTGGGTCCTACGACCTGCACAAGGTCAGCACACCGCCCCAGAGTAAATTGAAACTCGATTGGGTTTATGGATACAGAGGACGAGACTGCAGGAGTAATTTGCATCTGTTGCCAACCGGTGAAATAGTTTATTTCGTCGCTGCTGCCGTAGTGCTTTACAATATGGAGGAACATAGCCAAAGACACTACTTGGGTCATACGGATGACGTGAAGTGGTAAGGATGCCATTGTGTTGTATATAATTTGCATAATGCGTATAATGAGTGCATACGTTGGTATAATTGAATATTATTTTACAGCATAGCAATTCATCCCAATAAGCTGTTGGTAGCTACCGGTCAGGTAGCAGGAACGGATCGTAGGGATTCTATGGTAAGAGACAGTGACGTGGGAATATAGTTGAAGTGTATGCGAATGGAGTATAGAATTGATAAGTGAATTGTTATTTTAGCCGCATATCAGAATATGGAATTCCGTTAGTCTCAGTACCCTGAGTGTCATCGGTACTGGTGAGTTTGACGGGAGCATCTGTTGCTTATCCTTCTCGAAGGCTGATGGCGGTAACTTCCTGTGCGCTATTGACGAAACTTCTGATCATAATATATCGGTATGGGATTGGCAGAAGAGTGATCGCGGGGTCAAGATCACTGAGACTAAGGTGAGCATCGTAACGTCAGGTATATTAATTGTGTATTCTTAGTGTCCTGAGAAGTCTTTGTTTACGCGTTAGCCTGGATATAAATTTTGAAGGACCAAGACAACGCGTCCTTCTCTTCCGGCTCGAGCCGGAAGTCACTTGTTTAACGGAGGATGATTCCAATTGCAGTGCTCCGTCGACACGGTAGTCTGCGCAGAGTGGCATCCGCTGGAACGAAACCAAATAGTGTCCTGTGGGAAAGGACACGTATCCTTCTGGTCCTTGAATAACGGTGGAACGCTTTACAAGCGTATGGGTGTCTTTGAAAATCGTGATAAGCCGCGATATGTCACTTGCGTGGCTTTTAATCAAAATGGGGATATACTTACCGGTGACAGTAATGGAAATATTATCGTTTGGGCCAGAGGTAAGAATTGACTTACTTAATGAGTCTTGATAATTATTTTATCGTATGATTCATAATTAATTATTTATAATTACATAGGTACGAATACTATATCGCGACTGGTTAGAAATCTACACGAGGGCTCGATATTCTCTATCTGCGTATTGAAAAATGGTAACGTCGTTACCGGCGGTGGTAAAGACGGCCGAATACTCCACTTCGATGGCAATCTCCATCCAACGGGAGAGGAGGCGCAGGTAAGGTTATTGGAATTTTAATTAGGACCTATTCAGTTGATTGGCACGTGTTTAATGATCTTGTAGATCGAAGATCATTTTGGCGGAATTCGTACAGTCTCAGAGGGCAGGGGTTCTCAGTTGCTCGTTGGCACCACCAGAAATTGCATTCTGGTCGGTGATGTAGAAATGGGCTTCAGTCCTGCCATGTTGGGGCATACTGAAGAGGTTTGGGGCCTTGCGGCTCATCCGACCTTACCCCAATTTGCAACTGCAGCTCACGACAGACTTTTGCAAATGTGGGACAGTCTCAGTCACACTGTCGTTTGGAGTAAAGATATTGGGGTAGGTTTTTTTTTTTTTTAATTGATAATTTACACCCAGCAGACATGTTGATTCGATACAATTAATTGTGATTATAGGAACAGGCCCAGAGCGTCTGCTTCTCACCAGATGGTACAGTCATGGTCGTTGGTTGTGTTTCTGGTAAATGGTTAGCCATTGACAGTGAAACCAGAGAATTGTATACGCACCATTCTGATGGTTCCGAACCCCTGCAGGTGAAAAATAAATATTTTCATAACTTAATAAAGTTTTCTTGAGTTGGGTTAAAGCACTCGATAACGATTTATTTCTGTCTTTACAGGTCGTCAGATTCTCACCTGACGGTACCTTATTGGCTGTTGGTTCCAGAGATAATTATATCTATATATATCAGGTCAATGAAGATGCAACCAAATACAGTCGAGTGGGCCGGTGCATGGTGAGTTAAATGAAACATTTTTATTCTAACCGATAACACTTGGATTTAGGGTCAATAAGTGATTTGCAATTATTATTGGGATTATTGTATTATCGTTAGTGATAACAACCGAATAACAATGTACATACGGTCTAGTCGTGTTAACTTATCCATTTTTTTTTAGCCAAAGCGGATTCGAAGGCACGGAGTAAGACTTTTGTCTCATATCCTTGGAGAGAAACTCTTTGTGAATTTACAAATAATACATTGAACCGATTAATCGATTTTTTTTTTTATTCACAAAGAGTATCTCGTATGGAAATACTTTTTTATAGTCTATAAGTACATTTATCGTTGTAGCACCAGCTTTTGCACGTTTTCAAATATCCGCAGAGTAAATGATCCACAGTAGCTAAAACAAGAAATGTCTCTAATGAATTTTTATAATTACAATAATAACTTTCCTCTAATTCCAGGGACATTCTAGTTTCATAACGCATTTGGATTGGTCCGTAGACAGTCAGTATCTGCGATCGAACAGCGGTGACTACGAATTACTATTCTGTAAGTGGCAGCTTTCTACTTTACCGACGATCGATAAGAAATTCGTCCATTGTCATTGAATTAAAAATATGTCGAGAATTCAACGTAAAACCAATATCAAAATTATTGTAGGGAATCCTGGAGTCTGCCGACAAATTCCACAGTCCTCAATGCTGAGGGACGTCGACTGGGCAACCCACACTTGCATTATATCATTCGAAACTATTGGAATTTGGCCAGAGGGTGCAGACGGTACAGACGTGAACAACAGTACCCGCAGTGGCGATGGTAAATTATTGGCCACCGGGGATGATTTTGGCAAAGTCAAACTCTTCTCATACCCAGCCTGTCAGCCTAAGGTACAATTTTTTTGAAATAATCATTTTTTTGTTTCCTGTGTTTATATCGTTATCAATACTTTTATTAATTACAGTCTCTTTATCACGTCTACGGTGGTCACTCGAGTCACGTGACTAACGTGTCCTTCCTCCAGGACGATATAAGACTCGTTTCCATCGGCGGCGGCGACACCAGTGTTCTTCAATGGATCGTTAATTAAATACGAAGATACTCGAAAATCATTATTTTTTATATTTTTCGTTTGTCTCTCTCTCTCTCTCTCTCTCTTGCACACGGGATCGTGCAACCCTTAACGAAAACGTCATCATGGACCGCCACACCAAAATTGTTTATATCTATAAGAATTAGACGTTAAATGTAAAAAGAAGACAAATAATCAACAATCAATGCACGTGTCACGTATGCACATATGACCAGACAAGAGACTCACGTATGTACACAACAAACACAGAGACGTTCTGTATCGAATTGCCGTCCATAGAAAATAACGTACCTCGTGACGATCGATTTCTGATCGAACGAAGATGAGATCAATCTCGATCGATATCGGATCGGGTATCGACCGATAATCCGACACCGTCAGAAAGGTTCGGTGTGAAGGGGCCTTAAACGTAACGTAACGGAGATACGCGTGTACATAGAATGGTAAATACAATGTAATATGTTTTTTTCTCCCCTTCTTGTCGTTTCCTAGTAATTGCATTTTTTTCTTTTGGTATCAACGTTTTACCAAAGTTAACAAAGCAGGAGAGAATTGTCGGTGTACTTTTCATTTATCCTTTGATTCGTTCCCTTATATATTTTTTCTTTTGCTTCTTTTTTTTTTCCATACGAATCCCTTCTCTCTTGTTCTGTATTCCGCGCTCCAGTACGCCTCTACAACTCTCACTATGTAAGATATATATTTATATATATTTTATTTATGTCACGCTCGACAATTGTATGCATCTACCTTTAACAAATAAACGGTATTGAATACGCAGTTGGTTGGACCCCAGGAGTCTCCTCTGTTTAACCTTGATGACCCACGGAGGGAAGTCAACGCCGCCATTGATTTTCGCCCGGGAGGGAAACCCGCTTGATTTTTTTTTTTCGTTATCACCCGAACGCGACACGTTCTCTTAGTTTCCTTTGTTCGTGGCGTCCAGAAAAAATAGAAAGGCAAAGACAGGATGCGAGAGGGGCCGAATAAATATATACAGTATATTCACGCATTCGAAGACGCGAAGAGCATCTTGTGCAGTCTAATGAATTCCAATATAAAAAAGTTGCATAAATCCTAAACAACACGTTGCAATTAAATTCATGTAATAATATCTTGAAAGTCCTACCCAAATTCTTCAACAATTTTTGTCAACGTAGCAACTTTATTATTCAGTATTTCGTATTACCACGTAATACTGATAAATCTATCGCCACGAACATCACGAATGGAAAAGGTTCTTGATTTTGAAAAGAAAAACACGACGTAAACGCTTCGGCAGTCGTACCGTCGTGTTTAACGTAGGAGTTAAGGCGTAAGAGCAGTGAAAGCAACGAGCAAAGTTCGCGCCATAATCGGCTTCTGGAAAACCATTAGGAGTCCAGAACCAGAGCGGAAACGTAAGTGAAAATCTAAAAGTCGAGCTAACCAATGAGCAATCGATGTCAAAAGTACGACTGTACACGGACGACGAGTGAATAAAATGTATTTTATTCTTTGAAATAACTAAGGGTCTTAAAAGTTCTACGTTCTATCAATGATGATACAAATCCATGTATATCTCTTTCGTATATACGAAAACATAAAATTGTTGTCAGAAGATACATAAGACAAGAAGAAGACGCTTTGGCGCGCGACGTTCATTCATGGAATCTTGCGACACGCTCCGCGTTACACGCTCGATTACATAAAGCCGTTCCTCGTCTTCGTACGTGTATATGCATTCTTAGCCTGTTGACCAAGTGGTGGTTGGCGCACAAGTAGGACACCACTTTCCCTGGGTCGGTAGGTAAGCGAGCATAAACTATACGGCTACACGAGAGGAAACGAGAGTTGCTTTAAAAGCTTAGTCCGACCGAGTCTAGTGCGAGCTGAAGTAAGTCGCTGGTTATAACCTGTACGATAATCGATGACTTTTGCACTTTAAATAGAATTACCAATCATACACGTGTAATTTACGCGACAAGTCAAAAGTCTTTGGTACGTGGAAACGAGGCTGAAGCAAATAATCTTTGACGCAGTGAAAAACCATACTAACCTATTGGGACTGTACCGTCGGGTATGAACGCTTCTTGCGTGGACCCTATTGAGCTGATCCTTGGAGTGTCATTAGTCAGCGAGATGATTTCCCGCCGTCGGTAATGTTAGACTGCGAAATGCGTTAAAGGTTAGATAAATGTTACGAAGTCAGCGGGACATTTCCTCCTGTCTATTTCGAAGACCGTGTCCATGGACGTGAAGTTAGCTGGAGAATTTCTTTTGAATACTTCGAGAGGATATATGTAGATATATACACGCATGTAAAACGCCACACGTAACGAGGGTCTTTGGGCTTTTTTTTACATATGAAGGAAATATACTCGCCGTAGAGACATGGACGCTCGTGTATTCTAGACGAGGATGGAAGATATGCAGTTGAATGCGTTGGAAGAGAAAGCTGCGATAGCGAGGGAGAGTGAAGGTAGACTCGATCTGTGTATACGTATACGGCGAGGAAGACGGTGGCAGGCAACGCCCTTAAGGTTGAAACGAGCTGGAGGAGGATGGTCATGGTAAGGAAGAGTTCGTGAAGGCGAAGAAGATGGAACGTAGTATTGTAGCAAAAGGGATGGAAGGAGGGGGAGAAAGAGATAAAAAATACAAAAAGAGACACTTGGCTTCAAATCAAGGACCAGACAAACCGGTCTCCCCCTACGAGATGCGCCTAATTTTTTTTTCTACCTTTTTTTTTACTACTTGGCGTTAACCTTTTTCTCTCTCTCTCTCTCTCTCTCTTCCTTCTTTTTCTTTCTCAACAGGGAGATCCTTGCAGGTGTCCATCGCTACTCGAGGGATGCCCAAATATCTTTTTATGCATTTCTTAAGCAGCCTACACCATCAACCCCACCCTTCCTTGAGGTTAAGGGTCGATTCTTATTTGCTTCGTGGATCCTCGGGGTGGTTCGTTTGTGGACTTCACTTTGTTTAAGCCTCACGGAGGACATTCACGATCCTCTCTGAAGGAAATCACACGACAACTGGGAAGACGAGTAGAATGTATAAGGAGGTGCATTGCTGCGCAACATCCACGTCAGCATACGAATAAGAGACACTTGGTATATATTGTTATCTTGAATTTTTGTTCAATCTCTTAGATTTACTCTTTTTTTTTCCCCCTTTAACGTATACGTATACAGGTCGCAATAAATTGTATGATATTTCGCGAACCGAGCGCATCTCAGTAGAATTGCGAAAAGTGGCTGAAGAAAATTATACAGGGTGGACCGATAATTATGCGGTGAGCAAGTAGCGGCCGGAAACGTTCTCTTTCAGCGGGTCTCGTACACGCAGCCATTTATACGTAAGACGTAAACCACTTTGTGAGTTTCTGGAAATTCTGGTTAAAGATTCATCTGATGATTCTCCGTAGATGCGTTATACATACGCATATGTATAAACATTAAAAATGTATATTCAATCGTGAATGCACGTGTAACGAGTACGTGCGAATAGGAAAACAAAAAAAAAAGCAAAAAAACCGATTAGAGTCTTCCGCGTTTTTTTCATGACGTTCTACTACGACCTTTTGACTATATCGAACACGTCACACATTATTATTATCCGTAGCTGCGGAAGTGACTTCCGGCTGCTTCGCAACACTTCCTTCCGCTTTGAATTATCGTTTGACACTGTATACGAGCATCGATACGAAATCGTAATAGACTTTTGTGACCGAGTGACTTTTAATAAAAATATCAGCCTCGGGCAACGATGTCAATGCGATTAATGCATCTAATTAGTATAATTAATAATTACGTACGAGCGTCTTGTAGACCAGCTCTCGGTACCAAGTTAGGTGGCGTACGTAACAGTACGCTTACTCAGCCAAATATTTTTATTGTCGTCTGTCACTCCCGGGCAATTTATATCAATTTACAAGCCCGTATTTCAGTAACACGCGACCCGCCACACTGTGTATTACTACAGGGGATGATGGCGGAGCAGTCATTTTCTAAATCATATAATGGGGTGCGCCACTATCCCAACCTGAACGAAAGTCACATGCGGGTGCTATGGGAAATCGAAATAACAGCTGATCTCGCGCATCGGCCATACACCGACAATTCCCATGAAAAATACTAAAGCAGGTATAAAAGCGACAGAAATGGCACAGCGGTACCCTAGTAGCAACGCAGCCGAGGTTCGGCCATTTTGGCGAATCCCAATCCTCCTCTACAAGGGATGCACGGTCCTCGAACTATCCTTGAATCAAAGTAGGGAAGGGACTCCCCTCGAAAATACTTCGTGTAACGAAAGCTAATGATAAAAGCGAGGAGAAAAAGGAAAGAAAACATAAAAAAAGTATATCGACGCCGAGAGGAAAGGAAGGCAGAGAGGGACTCGAGAGCCGACGAAGAAGTAAGAGTCGTAGAACGGGTTCTGGCTGCCCCTGGGGGCCATCTTCCGTTCCTCCTTTTGGCCACGGCCAGGCCTTTTTCACATAACGCGCCGCCTAGTGATTTAACGAGGCACCAATGTTGTCCCAGGACTTCGACACCCTTCGCCCATATAACCTCCTCTTCGAGTCCGTTCAGTCTTTCCTTATGAAGGTTGGTAGTAGTAGGTGGTTATTCATCCTCACCCCCCTGTCCCCCTCTCTCTCTCACCATCAAACGAATCATTACGAAATAAATAAATAAGCCCAAACATTTTTACACGCTATACGCGTATTTTCTTGGTAGAGCAAACTTCGTTCAAGGTCCACGTCCATCTTTCTTTTCTTATTTTTCTCTTAAGCTTCTCTCCACTTTGCACAATTGCTTCTTGGCTGCAAGACAACTCACTTGGCTATTCGCATTAACAATCGCGATAACTCCATCCGTCTGACTAAGCCATGCGATTTTTTTTTTTAATCGCGCAATTTTCTTGTTTCCTCTGCGCAATCGACGACGAGTTTCGTAGAATTTTATTGTTCGTAATATCGAGATCAGACTTACGTATTGACAAATTGATCGTTGCTTGGTAAAAAGAAAAAAAAAGAGTGCAACGTGATTTTACATGAAAAACAGGCTTACGTATATCGATAAGTGTAACACGTGATCGTGATTAATTACGTATGGAGGGACTCGCGGGATATCTTAACGACAAGAAGATTAATGATAGTGACGAGTGAAGAGACGATTTGGAAAATCCTAATGACTTTTTCATCAGTTTTCAACGTGTCCCCACACGCGTACCATCCTTCATGCGAAATCTTCGCAAGTTCGTCACGGTTTTCCATGTCGCTACGATGATTATTTGTTTCGGCTCGTATGTAAACGCGAACGAGTGCGCATGCGCGAAGGATAAAGTCTAAAGGAACACAGAAGGAAACATGCGTCGATTTCGCGTCGTATAATATTATAACAACAGTTACTACTAACGTAGTAATATATGTACAATATATATTGTACACGTAAAATTAACTATACCATACGTGTACTAGAGATCAGTAAATGCCTGGGCGTTTCTTTCCTGGAGCGACACTCCAGTTTGCCTTGGCTTCTCGGACAATTTTTCAACTACCGTATACACACTGTATTTCGCGACGTTTACACGGAAACGATTTCGCCCAATGCATTATCTTGATTGACGGAGCGACATTGAACGAATCATGATTTCGATCATGTACGGAATAACGCGATGACCGATTCTATTTAGTGATTCAAAAATTCAAGAAATCTTTAAAAGAATCACGTATATCTCAACTCTGTATATATATATATATATATATAGCTTTACGATTACAGCATCCGCATGCGCGCGCATCTATCACTCTTATGGAGAACCCGGAAAAGACATCTTGGAAATTATTCATGGAAAATCGAGTATGGAGGGACACGATTTTCCAAGGAAGAGCTCCTTGTAATGCGCGATGGCGGAAAGTATACGCCATGGCATTCCAAAGCTATGGGTACACCATAGATATACAAGCTACACAGTCACGTAGATGCTTATGGTTTAGATGGTATTGTTTTGTATTAGCACTTCCTCCATGCGCCGTATTTCATTGTCACCTTATATATTATTTGCTTGCTGCGTAGGTTTATTGAGAAAATTTTTTTTAAATCCTGAAATCTTAAAAAAAAAATGTTATAAATTATAAAAATGAATAAATTATACGCACATACTTTTTACATATATGTAGAACGATAGTAAGACTGATTACTCACGCGTAATGCAATTCGCGAACTGTTTCAATTTTCTCATAAATTTATGACCGCAGGCAATGCAGCCTTTGCGCATGCGCACGATCCCGTGCAAGACACCCTGCACAATGCGTAATGTGTACTGATAAGAACAGCCAGTCGCAAGAGTGTAGCATAACAGTATTCACCATATCGCTCTATATACATACATACATATAAATATATCGCAACGATTAATTTACATAATGATAAATGATTGTATGAAAAAAAAAAATGTTTCCGACTTTCTCAATAAAAAGGGTTCAAGGCGAATCTTCGTCTCTTCCGTCGCGGTTGTAGGTGGTAGTCGATTTCGTAGTATATCACAAGGAAACTTTTAGTCGCGACTGTACCAAGCAGCAAGTCTTTCCGAACGGCATGTAATACCGTGAAGTTGTCTGCGTGAACCGCATCCACATGCGTGCGGGACTTAATTTGTGGTTTTGTGATTCCACGTTGGTACGCGGGTTCCCCTGGTTACCAGTGTGGAGTTGGTACATGTGAATGGGCCGGGCTTTACCTTGAGCAAGAGCAGACCTCCAAAGAAAGAGCAACACACGCCGGCACATATGTACCGCCTATAGGTATTACATATGGGTATATAAAAGATATAGATATACGCAACGTGCGTGAACTACACGCACTGGTAACACACGGTGATAACTAACACACGTGTCAGGAATATACACTGGTGTCAATTACCTACACGAGATCATAGATAAAAAGAATAAAAATCAAGACTAGACAGGAAGTTTGGCAAAATCTTGAGAATTTTTCAGCGTAATACTTTGCATGTAAATATATCCAGAGTATCAAGTAGATATAAATTTTTTTTTTTTTTTTCTTTATGTCCTCGTCACGTCACAACATGTCACGATGAATTTTTGCAAAATTTTATAATCCCAGCTTCTTTTGACTTTCTACGCGTTTATCCTCAATTTCCGGTTTTACTACAGTTCTTTGCAAATATCCAATTTCGCACGAGCGACCGATCGGGACTGCAGGTCTGCCATTCAGCGTTAATATATAAATATATATAACATTCAAGGCTTGAGTTTGAAGAGTCTTACGAGTCTCGAGGAACTGAGGTTGAAACTATATATATATATATATATATATATATATATATATATATATCGTAATGCAGAAACTAATATTAATGGATTCATGTGAACGGTGTCAAAGTGCGCTGACGCGAATTTTGAGTTCGCACGATTCTTAAAATTTGTGGTATAAGTACATTCGTGAAGAACAGCAGGAATTTCTGCCAATCCGCTTCCGATTTGCATTTGGAACGCGGAGGACGTCGGCGACGTTGGTACGACCTTCGTCAATTTTACAGTAGAGGGGCTGACTTTTACAATTGCGAGATTCTTTTTTTTTTTTGTCTTCGTTCCTTAAGGCCGTACAGTACAGGTACCCGCCACCTGCCATATCATGATAACATCCGGGTTGGGAGCTCCGTCCATTTGGCAGCTATATAGCGTCATTACTTTAATTCATAGTCCTTGTCGCATACCCCATAAAATAAATTTCATAAAATCCCTCAAGAAATCAATACCGTATAGTTACCGGACATTGCGTCACCAAGATACGTCACTGACCCAGAATACCCAAAGTGTCCATAGGCCGAGAAAGTTGATAAAGAAAATTTTTTTCCTCCTCTGGAAGATTCATAAAAAAAACCCAACGAAATTATCCAGAAGGCAAATATTTGGGAACGTTAGTCGTGCAAGCGTCATAATTATTATCGTCCAGTAGCTATTAATTTAGACGTAGTACAAGGCCTATGAAAATAGTGGAGGGGGACCGAGGTATTTTGGACAAAATTTTTCAAAATTTTTTAACCACCGTCGTTCAAAAATCCGTAAGCGTATGGGCGATTGTGATTATTATAATGATAAAGTAATTAAGCATTCGGTGAAGCACGCAAACACCCCATAGGAAGTCTGGTACGTGACGTTGGTGCCAACTAGCGGTGGATACGAGAATTAAGAAAAGAAAGACAAGCGGGTGGAATAAAGAAAAGAGACGACGTAAGAGAGAAAAGATGAGGACCGAACGAGAGAAAAGAGGAATATATGTAAAAGGACGTCATTGGACATTCTGCCTAGCATATGTAATGCGTATTGTTGCTACATGTGTTTACGCAAAGGCGGAGGGTCCTAAGGATCCCTTGCTTTAAGCTCCTTTACATGGGACACAATGAAAAGGATGCCGGGCGTCGCGACGAGAATTTCAAGCGACGATAATAACACGTCTAACGACGCCATAATTGACCTTTACCTTCCCCACGTTTCTTTACCTCGTTATCAATATTTCAATGTCACGCAAAAATTACTGCCAATAATTGAACGAAAGTTCAATGTTGTTCTTTTTTTTTTTGCATTTTTTTTTCCCCAATACAAACACATCTTGATTACGAGACCGTCGTGACGCTCTCTTAAGAACGACGCCTTATGCGACAGACTGTACGTAAATTTGTATCAATTGCTGGTACAGCTGCTTCAATTTATTGTGGGATTAGAAACAATGAGTGGGGTCAAATGGTCCCTTCTTGTTATAATGTACAAGCATCCCTCGTTGGCGTGGCCTGTGACGTCACTCACGGCCAAAATTATCAGTCACTCATTTTTTATTGCTCCCTTCAAATATACCAATCGCACTACGTTCCGCTAATGATGTATATAAAGTCTAACCTTACCATCCCAAGTATACTCTAAACTGTATCTCGTACTGCTCGTCACGAAATTTACATTCGTATATATATATATTTATATATATATATATATACACTGTGCCTGTAAAGCAAAGAACATACGTAGGCTCATCTTCGATTTTTTTAATGTCAAAACACATATTTACACGATATATTATCAAGTTGTGTAACGTCAGCTTCGTCAGTCGAATAGAAAAGCGGATCGACCTGTGATGCTAAACGATTGTCGAAACATGGCCGCCTAGTAACGTGCTCCGAGAAACGATATTTGCTATTAGAAAAATATTATAGATCGGACTAGGTAGGAGTGTCGTCATGTGTCTTTTTCTTTCTTTCTTTTTTTCTTTTAAGCATCACTACTATCGTACGTACTCTAATGTCATTTCTTGGCCGACTGTTGCCATAGAGTAACGGGGAACAAGTATGGGAAAAGAGAGTGACCGAATAAATGGTGAGTGAGAGGGGGGGAGGTTTATCGCAAAGAAAAATAAAAGCAAAGAAAACGAGAAGGTTATCGCGAAGAGTTTTTGACTTTCGAACGCTGCCGATAACTCCAATTTATGACGTCCGTTCTTTATCGTATGTTTTTATCTTTCCTGTCGAGAGAGAGAGAGAGAGAGAAAGAGAGTTAGAGAGAGATAGGAAGGGACGCGCACAGGACCAGGATCGGACCTTAAGCACAAAAGAGGCTTACAATGCACGACAACGGACGGATATTATTATATGCTCTTGTTCGCTCGATGTGTATTATCCTTATGATCGTTGCCTGTTGTTTCGATGATTCTAAAGGAAATTGACATTCTGGAAAACGATTGTGATCGATATTTTGAAATATGAATTACGCGCGAACGTGATTCCTCGAGCGATCGTAATATCACTTGTATAAAAGAAACGAGAAAAAAAAAAGCATTGTCCTTCCGCTTTGCGAAAACTTTGTGTCGCTCTCGTGTAAACTTAAATAACGTGCTTGCGAAATCTTGCAAAACAAATTCGTAACGACACTATTGCGGTCTGTGGAACTGGAAGAATGATACCGAAACGATGAGGAATTATCGTACCGAGAAACGACGATCGGTATTGTCGCTACGTAGAAATTCCGCTTAAGAGCATCGTCAGCGACAATTTCGCTTCCTATTTAACTGTTTTTTTTGTTTGTTCCCCTCTCGATTTCATCGATTTTTTTTTTTCATTTTCGTCAAAGCATTCTCTTGCAAATTCAAAGTTCCGAAAACAATGTACAGCGCGTAGCGATATACGTTTCGTCGCGCCATGGAAACTCGTCGATAGATGTCGAAACTAGGTAAAAAAAAAGATAATGAAAATTTAAGCATTTGAGAAAGCTTACGGATTATTCTTAAAAATTCCCAGTGGTAACATAATGGGGCGCTGTGATGTACTATTTCTTTCTTTATTTTTTTTTTTCTTTTTCTTTTATGCAACACCCTGTAGAGGTCGTGGTACATTGTTGTGTCTGCATTTATCGCTTGGAACGGGTCAACGGAACAGACCGCCAGTCAAACAACTCATACATATATATATTAACATATGTAAGCGCATTCATGCATATATGTATCCAAGAGCCTTCGTATAATAGTCATGTGGACACGTGTATACGTATATATTCGAATTCGTGATAACAATAAAAGGATATTTAGTCTACGTATAAACAGCGCACTTCCTGTCGATAGATAACATACGATTCCTTATACATGCACCCTTATTTCATTGAAATGCACTGTGCGGCAAACGGTAAGAGTCATTCGTCAATTTTCGTGGTATAATTAATACACGTTAAGGACGATTACGAAGGGGCCAATTAGTGTATAGCCTGTAAAAATAGTAACCCGGATGAACGAGACGTCCGATGATGCTTAATCACGGCTACGCTTAATTGCCACGACTCTATAAGATGACAACATAGGCCCCTCGAACGATATTGAGTAATTAATGTTAATACTAATTATAACGTGTGACAGAACTTCTTTTCCTTGTAAAACATTAAACGGATAAACAGAGCGAGTACAACAATTTTTATTTATTTCCCCTCTTTTTCCATCTTGAAATTACGGATAGAATAAATAAAGCAGGTGGGTAATAATATTTAGAAAAAAAATTTTTTTTTACCTAATTACTATAATGAGATTATTTCAGTGACAGAATCAAGTGTACCCAGGAAAAGAGTATGAGCTCTAGTTACTTGAGCATCTGTGCTTGTTGTTTGAAAATTCTAAATTGGCTTGTTTCTTTTATTGATTGTTTTT
The DNA here is from genome assembly GCA_031001745.1 of Hartigia nigra. Lineage (NCBI taxonomy): Eukaryota > Metazoa > Arthropoda > Insecta > Hymenoptera > Cephidae > Hartigia > Hartigia nigra. The sequence continues at coordinate 2,019,401 of JARPRG010000294.1, forward strand.
TTTTTTTTTTTTCCTTCACCTAAAAACATACTCATACGACGTGACAAGACCTTTTGGCCGCGCATATGACTTACGCCATTTACATAAGTATTTCGTTGAATGACTGTTACATATCGCTACGTCACCGTCGTAATTCATATTTTTATTGCATGCAAGATAGACGGCTGACGTAAAGCGAATTCTGATATTTTCTCTCGTTTCGACATTTCAGTAAGAAAAGTTTATCATACCCTCTTGACTGGGTCAAAGTTCATTCGTGAGGGGTGTCATTCGAACATCTGAATTCTTCCTCCTCCTCCTCCTACCCCCGCCCCACGCGTTATTTCTTCACTATACTTTTCTTCGTTCCCCTCCTAATTATCGCCAGTCTCCCTAGTAGCGAAGCTACTACCGCTGTTATCTCTTAAGACGACGTCTGCGTGGGAGGGGGATAAGAGATTATGATAACAAAAAAAAAAGAAAGAAGGCCAGATACGCACTGTTTACGCGAACCTCGACAGGAACCTCGGCCGATCCGCAATAACGATTACAGAAGGCGGTCGTCTATTATTATAAATTCTAAATAAAAAAAAAAAGTCGACAACCCAGTCACAGATAGTAACAGTAAAGTTTTCCTTGCACTTGTTTTTTTTTTGTTTTTCTTGTAATCTCTCAAATTAATTACACGATAACCCGAAATGCCATTGCCGACGTAAAAGCCAGAGCATTACGCAAGATACCGTGGTTCATAGATTCGCGAATTTGTGGTGTTCTCGTTGCATCACTTTCTTTTTTATCTCGACAACACAACTGACACTATGAACAACAACTTGGTTGTATATTGTTTCACCGTATCAGAAGAAGAAGATAGGGAAAACGATTTATTAAAATTTTTTTTTTTTAATAATTCCCAATATGCATCTAGACTGCAATTTTTCTGCATATCACGCCCGACTAAGTCGTCGCGACTCTATACAATTAATATATTCATATAGAACTTAGCACGCGATCACATACGCGAACAGTGCTCTTCATTGTTTTTCTGCTCTGCTGAGTAAATATAATACTGTGAGAAAGAAAATTTGAAATACGACCTAAAAATTTGGTTCAAATGTTACCGAGGTCATCGATAGGGCCAAAAGTTCAATGGCCGCTTTAGTCTTTGACTTAATTGAACGTACGCGCGTGCGTAGTAGCCGATAGACGTAAGAGTGAATTTACAGGAATTTTTTTTTTTCGAAAGCAAATGAAAAATTAAAAAGACTGTTGAATTAATTTCTGTCGCTAAAATTCTATCGACACAAACGTCGGAGGAAAATCCAGACAAGTAAAATAGACACACGAGCGGTATAACTTCATCAAAATTTAATTAGAGTCGGTAATTAGTCGTGCACGCAATTAGGTACCTATACGCATAGTGCGAATCCGACGAGTCGCATGAGACGTGACGCGTGAAACGTAATATGTAATATACATGCTTCTTTTCTCTCTCTCTCTCTCTTTTAACATTTCTTTTTCCTTTTCTCTCTTTTTAGACTACAAGCTTGTCCGCACGATTTAACTTACGCAACGACAAAATTAGGTGGAATAATAAACGAACGTAGTGATTACATATCAATCAATGTGCCTATATGATACTTTGAGAGTCTTTCTTCAAGGTTGATCCTATCCTCTCTACGTCTGTCCTCTTCCCTCTCTGTTTTAAAAGATTTATATCTATGGCATGTTATTCTAAATATATGTATATATACACAGTAGATGTTTAGAAGATACTGATTAGGCAACTGGGAAACCGAGTCATTAACTGTCATCAGAAACTCATGTTGATCAAATACTCGTAAAATCACTATTGCCAAACTGACCTTCGTCGGCTTGGTCCAGAGTTACCTGCAGCATCCAGTGATCTTCTGAATTTGATTAAAAGATCCATGCATAAAGAGATATAAGAGTTTTGATAAGAGAATAAGTGCTTATCATGCTCGCGTCAAAGTGACCGCAGTGAAGACAGCATCTATTTACTATCATGGTGCAAGAGTCTGTTATCCGTAACGGACCACCCTTTTCCTCTGATAACAGAACAGAACAAAGGAAACGCGCTACCACAGTTGATAACAAAGTGGTATTCAACCGAAGTCATTGATACCTTCTATGAAAATACTTGCAGCTATGTCGCGAATGCCGACAATTCGTTATTATAAAATCGCGAAGTTTATCGTAAAGAGGATAAACAGATACCGAATGGGATATGTGAAATCGTATAAGTAGAAGAATAGACAAAAGACATTGAGTAATCAGGGCTACTGTATATAGCAGACAATCTAGTATCTAAAGAGGTATGAAATACTGTAATAGGAAAAGTATCGAGTATACATACGAAAAGTTTGTCTGATGTCTGAGAAACACTGTTGGAGATAACCAATGGTCCAGACTCACACACTAGCCGCTACGTACGAGATCCGTGTAATTCCAAGAAGCGTACAGTCCGTGGAAAAAGCGAAGACAACTCGGAGGAGAACAAGAAGCCATTTCTTGCGCACGTGCAACAGCTTTGACTGTAGAAAATTTTCTAACACACCGAAGACAAGGGCTTGCCGGTAACTGCCGCCGTGTTGGCGTCCATTTTGTTACTAGACTTTCGTCTGCTAGTTACTTTGCTTTACCGGTGACGCGTGAATCTATAGAGTATCGGGCAAGAAACATCAAGAGCTCTTTGGAACGCGATTCATCCGTCACTGGTTTTTCTCTATTTTTTTTATCTGTCTGCATGAAAGAAGCATATTCATAAAAGTTCCCGCCACGATAGAGAGAGAGAGAGAGAGAGAGAGAGAGGCGTGCCCAGCCGCTTAAATAAAAGTCAGTGACGGTACGGAGGATACATATGCACGTCGAACGTTTCTATAACAATGAAAAGGAATCATTCGAAGAGTTCTTTTTTGTCAGTGAGTGAATGAATGTAAACACGTTCATTCCGAGTTTCAGAATAGTCTATACGTTGCATAGTTTATGACTAAAACTGTCATATCTAAATAACAGTACAACTATCTGTCATAACCTCTATGAATTTCGGCCACGTAAAGTATCAAAACGCGTATAATAAAATGCTCTAAGACGATTCGATGATCCATAGATGTGAAAGTGGGATATGCAATTGACGTTCATTTAGAATTTTTACGATGATGGTTACCAAGGTATTCGATGTCTCAAACTGCGTAAGTACTTGATTCCGATTAAGTTCTAGCACTGGACCACGTAACGACCTTAACAATGCGAGACGGACGCTCATCCATGACTTAACTGCATTCGTATACGTCTCAATAAGTTTAACGAGTCCAAACGAAAATCCCATTCGAGTCATTCATGACTTATCGATATACTACTGTATATATATATATATATATATATATATATACACACACACACATATATATATATATATATATTTGTGCCAGTGCCAGACACTGTTTATCCACTGTTGCTGCTGCTGCTGCTCTTGGTGGTCGCTGCTATGGAAACTGCGCCATTACGCGTGAGGTGGATTATTTTTTGTTCGCTAATGACGTCATCCCTGTTAACCGCATACTGATAGAGGAGTACGTAAACAAGCAGTTGGTGTAGAAGCTATATGATAGCGGCTTTGCTTTTCTTCATCCGCTACTGTCTCGCGTATCTTCCCATATCGCATACACACGTCCTCTTGCGTTCCATTGGTGTTTTTCGAAAACTCGACGTTTATGGAAACTCGCTTGCCATTCGATCAGTCGCGAGCAATAATGTTAAGTATAGAATGCCTATGGAAAATTCGGTAAGAGACAGACTCTCACGTGAGGCTTGAAAGGGCGCCAAAATTTACAGACTGAAATAAATACGGGAGAACAATATTTTTTCCCGTTCACAGGGAGCAAACAATTCAGAAAGAGAATGCAATTCCTTCGCGTGTAAATATAAAGGTAATTCTTTTTTTGTATCCATCAAAGAAACGATAATCGTAATTTTAATGCACACCATTCGCGAGTCGCATGCTTCACGGTGTAAGTTTCCCCTTTTTTTTTTTTCATTGAACGGGCTAATTAATTTCGCCTATTTTATAAAGGGTTTCAGTGTACATGGTATGCAGCCGAATTTTGCTGAGAATGCATTACCTTGAGAAACCTGCGAGAGAACACCATTTGATTAAGGCTGGACAATGTTGAAATGTTATGACTACGTGGAAGTTGTAATTTTTTCCGGGCTGTACGTGAGCCCGGGAAATTCAATTGCGAATTGAATCTAGGACGCGTATCCTTCACGTTATCCTTGATATAGATACCAATGCTTTGATAGGAACGATCACACGGTTTTTTACAGATAAAATTCAAGTTTACCTACCGTACAGTCAATTAGAAATGTATAGTATAGCGCGAAGAGGTGGGTTCGTTGTGGTTGAGAACACCGTGGCCGGGCCAAGGCGAAGTCACGAAGGCAAAAGGAACGCGAGGAAAGCTAAAAGAGTTTTGTTTGGGAGAGAGAAGTAGAGAGATAGAGAGAGAGAGAGAGAGAGAGAGCAAAAGAGAAAGAGGAAAAACGTCTTCGGAAGCCGTATAGCTCTCCGGACGCTCACGTCTCTTTGTTCGATGGCCTGCCACGCGGTTATTACGAGTGTAAAATAGAAATTGCTGAAAAATATTTTGTTTTCCTCTTTACCTTCCTCCCGTTTTCGCAACCCCCTGTAAATATACTAAGTACACAGAGGGGATGATCCCTTGTGAAAATTCCCGTGGAGACACGTCAAGCTCTACAGGGGCGGCTTACCTACTCAACTAACATAAGATAAAATCCAAGAGATGGGGACGTGCCAAGAGATCTTCGAAGGTGAGGTCGAGGTCGAGGTCTTCCCCGATGGTGCCTGATAATTTTTAGCATCTCTTAAGGAGAAACCCAGGAGTTCTGTATCTCGTGCTATATAGCCTATAGAGGTTAGGATGGTTTTTGACCTGCTAAAACAAACCTTGGGTCCTATCTTGGGACTGGCATATACTCGGGGTCCTATCTTTGCCTACTCCGAGTGGGTATTCCGTATAGTGGTATTGTCTTAGTCCCTTGCTAAGATACTCCAGACCCATCCTGAGTCCAGTTTACACCGGGAAAATTTTAAGCGCCTGCGTTAGGTTGGTATTGGAGTAGGTTATATACTCTTAGGGAACGGTACGTGTTAAGAAGACGGCGAAGATAAATACAATCATAGGGTGAGAGGGAAGGAGAGAGAAAGAAAGAGAGAGAGAGAGTTCGGACAATATACGTATAGAGAGAGAGATAAAGTACAATGACAAAAATAAATTTTAACAAATTCATAAAAAAAACGTTGCTCTACCATTAAAAATAAATAATACAAAGTTAAACTAGTATATATAGCTTAACGATAAAACGTGATACACAATAATTTCGGTTATCATGTTTTCAGTCTGTTATCTCTTGCAGTGGCTATCTAAATGTTTTTAGTTACACCAAATATAATCGATATTCTTGTTATTCTTAGAAAACTCTAAGGCAGACTAAAAGTATAGTTACTATACATATATGGTTATTGACCATTCGCGTCACGTAAATATATATATATATATATTTTTCGTGGGCCGATTAAGAACGTACGTGTTGTCCCGTGGACATTTGTACACGTAGTTTCAGTCGGTGCGTCACTACGTAATCAAAAAAATAATATAAAAGAGTTAGACACTTTTGGCTGTGTCGTTATGGCTTTACACTTGCTCTCCTCGGCATGGGGTCGGTAAAAATGTAAAAACCATACGTTTTCTTATGGGGAGAACACTTATGCTGTATATAATGTCTGCTGAAGTACAAGAGTATTATTTCAAGAGAATGCTAATAATTTTTGTTTTAATTCTGCCAATCTGATGATAGTGATTTCGTCGTAATGAGGAGTTTATGTCGAAATAAGGAGTTTAAATTATTGTACTGTTATTGGAACCAATTAGAATGGTCAATGGGTCACCTTGGGAGTTGGCAATTGTCACTTTTTGTTTGTTTTTTACAGGTAAAAAGTATCGTGTTAAGTGCTGAGACGATATAAAATGTCAATAAGTATGCATAACGCTATCCTCCATAGTTAAGTATAAAGGAAATTAAATGGCGTCCTTAGTGTCTTTCTTTTTGAGATGGATCTGGTAAATTTATTGTGGAACGTCGGGACGCTGCATGATGCTTGAAAGGAAAAAGAAAGAGATGAGGGGTATTGGGCAGTTTTGAAAAAAAAAAAGAAAAGAAAACGTCGTGAAGATAATCCGTCGAACCGCAGCGGATCTCTAGCTTGATGTTTTTGAAGGAGTGACGTTTGACTTTCGAAAATTCCTTTTGTGCCACCAGGAGGGAGGCCCCTGGGGGACTAGTCACTTTTTTTCTATGGACCTTATGCTTATTCGAGAGCTATTCAAATTGGAACAGGTGAAAATTCTAGAATAAACCCTTAATGCAGCTCCTATAGTTATACCTGACAGAATTCAAAATTGCCAGTTTGGGTCTTTTTAAAATTCCAATATTCAAAGTCTTAAGCAAACATCGGTCAGTCGTTTAGTTGGCAATTCTGAAACGGTGACGCGACAAGAAAGGGAAAGCCACACGCGAGGAGGCGTTCGTATGAATTTCACAAAAAAATTTCGTAATTGATTAGACTCTCGAATGTTGAATACTAATAAAAATTGAGTAAGCCCTCGAATGTCCCAGTACGAATAAAAAGTAGAATTTGCAAATAGATATCTTTGAAAGGAGAAAATTTCATCGAATTTTGCAAATCTGTCAAACGCGCTTATGCAAATAATAATTTTTAATGATCAATTACAAATACTCTCTCTATTTATTCATTATCTATGCCATAAAAAAATTGCTGCCTCACATGTTCGCATCGACCAGAGATGTTTTGATCAGAATTCTCTTTCAAGAAAACAGAAGAGTCTTACGGATAAATATACGATCTACAGGACAAAACAAAAAAAAAACCGTATAAACTTTGATAAGAAATTATAATATTTATCCAACGTCAACAAGAAAGATAACACAGTACCTTCTATACGGACGAATATAACAGGGTTGAAGTCCCATCAAAAAGAGCCAAGAAAGTAAAGCCAAGTCGGAGCCCACCGCGTTTACCTGAAACACAAAGAAAGCCAGGATATCAGAATTGACATAAAACCAGCCTGATAAAACCGTATAAAACGGAGAGCGATACGCAAGTCCGAGTAAACTTTGCAGCTACAGAGAGAATGCAGTAAAGCATACATAAAAATAAATCATACACACAATTGCTTGTAATCTAGTAACAGCATAGCTCTGTAGCAAATGAACAAGACGCTTGTATTATAATAAGAATAGTAATGGCGATACCATGGCGGCAGGATTGTTAGTAGTATCCATGCAGTATATATATTTATATCTCAGCGTCATAGAGTAGGGAATAACAACAAGAAAAAAGTTCTCCCACTATTTTTATCTAATCCTTTTTTTTCCCACGTAACAGCCTACTATACCTCGTGTCCTGTTCACCCATTTCCGAAGGACCTTACCCAACCATGACCAAAGTGGCCTGTGTGCCGGGGTACTAGGCTTCGTGCTACAGTACCTACATCACAGTGCTTTTCCTCTCTACAGGGTTTTCATCTAGGATACGCTCCAGGTACCCGTTACGCCGGTAACTCCTGACCGAATCACTAGTCAGGACCGGCGAGTGGGCATCCTTCCTCTCCTACCATATCTTAGCCGGTAAGCACGAACGACCCATCGCGTCGGTATATAATGGCGTCCCTGGGAATTTTCTTCGAGCGCTCAAACCGAGCGTGTAGAGTTTATCATGTTTTTATATTTTTCTTCTCCCCTCTAACGTACCCAACTAAACGACACTCTGATTAAACTAGAGTCTACTGTGTATTGGCTGATTTTAGTTGCGCTGACGACGCATGCGCAATGGGAGAGCCTGATATGATAAATCCGTTATCTTTCAAAACGTACACACGTTAATATACACAGACGTTATATGCGAGCAGACTGAACTTTTATCTATTGCACACCCGATATATTGTACGCGTATATGATAGTGGCGCTCGAGAGTCCATCGCGAAACTGATACACACGTTAATCGTCAGTCACGTTAAGCCAAAACATGTGCAGATCCCTCTCGTCCTTTGGGACGCTTGGGTTCTGGTTAACGGATGACAGATACAATAGTACGGAGTGCTGCGCAACACTCGATTAGAATTTTTAACTTTGAAATTCATAGAAGATTTTCAAGTGGCGCTTAATTCAAATGATTCTTCGTATTGTTAATCGAAAGTTTCAGACAGTCTTTATGGGTATGGTTTGAATGGCGAGTATTTGAAATTGAGAAATACTCTTAGCTGTTAGATGTTGTGCATTCATATACGGTTTCTTTGGTGTCGTAAAATCCGCGTGAATTCACATTAATTCGGTAGGTATATCATTAACTAAATAATTAATGGGAGATCTTCAACGTAGCGAAGGCAACAGGTCCGCAGACTTGGCAACGCTGGCATTGGTTAAAATGTAAACAACTAAGCGTACAGTCCCGTGTAAAATTATACGCTCCGCTGTTGGTACAACGACTGAAAGAAGTTTTCGCCGTTGTTTAATATATTCGTTTACAGTAACAGAGCTGAATCTTTATTGTCGTATATTTTTCATTATTATATCCGTATATATTTGTTTTACTTATTTATTGTTGATTCGATTTTGGTAACGCCAAAGGAACTGTAACATTATTGAATTACGAAATGACACGTTGTATAATTCATATAAGAGTTTCACGAGCATTTTATTGGCGCCTTTTTCAAAAGAACCTTGCTCAGCTTGTATACTGCTTACCTAGAGATATATACAATAATTTCTAATACATGCTGTATCCGCAAAATAGTTGAAAACTCTACGTGATAAAACGTTCATTAGAATAAAAAATTCTTACAGAACAGAGAGTACTTTTCTCGAATACCGCAAGAGCAAGACCACTCGTGTCTCGTGATAAGAATACAGAGCGTGGGCCAATGTCGTACGTGATGTACGATTTTATGCATCGTTATACTTGTTTCTTCCTATTTTTTAATTCAAAATAAAAAACCTGAAACACGATAAGGAACATTTCGCCACACGAACGAACGATTTGTTTTATTAAACAAAAAATTTGTAAGTCCAGTTAATATACATATAAACGTATGTATGCAGATACCAATTTCTTTGTACAGCCCTTAAAGTCGAGGATCATATATACATACGTATTGTACGAGTGCATCTAGGTATAGCAGTAAAAAAAGGGACTGTGATTTTTCAAAAAAACAAAAGGACGATCTCAAGGAAATTGGATATCTGCCATACCCTGCTCACATGGCGGCAGTGGATGACCCTTAAGCGTAGAAGCAAAATGGCGTGTCCATCTTTTCAGCATGGAAAAATAAAGGCAAAGAATATATTGGACAGCCCTCAAGACGCCCAGAGAAGAAGCAGGTCCTTAGGTCTCTTGAAAAATGAATCCCCGACAGACCCAGCCTCTTTTGGGCCACCTCTCATAAACGCACTACCACACGAACGTCCTTAACCTGCGTCAAAATTCGAAAAGGCAAATTTCCTTCGTGAAACAAAGAAGCCTAGTCTTTACGTCATATATCTTCTCGCCCTTAAATCGTAACCATATGATAGAATTTCCCTGCCATTATCAAATATATACATAACGCAGTGCAGATCCGTGCAATATCTTCTTGTTCGTTTCATTCTCAATATTTGATCTCCCTCAAAATTGACGCATTATAAAAATCAAGAAAACCGTCTATTTACTCAAAGTATAGTCACTGTACCTTGTACTTTTTCGTGTACTCCATATATATATGATATATATATAGACATAACCACGATACAAGCGTAAACTCTAACAGATAATTTATTTAGAAGCCGCAACAAGTTCCTAGGCCAATAATTACTGACCTGGGCCAAACGCGAGAATGAGCCCCACGTAAACCGACGGTATTTCGTGACGTTTCAATATGGCGTACCAATCACGTGATCTAGTAGAGAAGGCTAGAAGACGACGGTCTGCTTTAATTTTCGTTTATCTCGACCAAGGGGCGTGCACGGATAAATTGGAAAATGTGTATAACGAAGATAGCTGTGAGTCGTTAGCTATTTCAAACCAGTTAGGATAACTAAAGCGGAAGTATACAGACGAGTGGTACTTAGAAAAAGCCATAGCAAAAAAAAAATGGTAAAAATGAATAAAATCTCATCAGCAAAAATTAAAGGGTACATTACTAAGGGAATAGTAATTTTGGTAGTAGCTGTACTTCTCCAATCGGTCTGTTATTGCGGAGAAATTGATATAACCCCACATGCGTACGTGCACGTACGTACAACTTGCGAGACCCCTTCTGTCTAAAGCGACGCCGCGTGGATTGCCAGTGTTACTAATGTATATATAAAGGAGGAGAGAGAAAGAAAGAAAGATGGAGTCGGAGTCAGTAGTTCGATGGTACCATAGGTAGAAGAGGCATGTAGTGTAGTGAGTCAAGGAGAGAAGAAAATATATATAAAGAAGGGTAAAGATAACGAGTGAGCGAGGGTCGCTAAGGACGAGGGAATGGAAGAAGTGCCTTAAGCCTTAAGGCATCTTGGAAGATTTTTTATCCCTTCAAGGTCAGACCTTCAATATGGCCGCTGGTCCAAGACTGGCTTCAAGAATACGAGAGAGTCAAGTCCTTCTTTTAAGAGGCCCATAAACACTGTCCCTTATATGCTATATATACGACTCTACGTATTCGACAGATACGAATTACCAATATCTTTATAAATATTGTACGATATTGTATAATTGCATGTGTATTTTCATGAGTAAAATCGTAACGTCGTCATTGTTTGTCGTTTACTTGTTATTATTAGTAGGATGACTAATATAGATAGATTTTTAAATATCTGCTTACTGTGACCGTGCTGAAACTACTATCAATCATTTTATTGACAGCCGTTATCGCGGATTGTTATCACAGAGAAATGTTAAGCTGCGGTGGTTGATGTCGTTTGATTTTTTTTTAGTTATTTCGAGCGTTTGCGCGATTTATGTATTGGCGGGAATTTTAAATGTTGTATCTGACGTAGGCTTATTAGAAAATACATTTTCTCAAAGGCCAGCGACGTAATTAGAAACCGAGCTTAAGACTTTCGTCCGTGATGCCTTTACCGGGTGAAAATCATTTGCGGTGAAAGTGCTTTTGCTTTGCTCAGAGAAAGAGTCTGCCGGCCGTGAATAAAGCGGAGACACAGATACGATACTTGGAGAGATTTAAATTTCCAGAATGGGAATGATAATCAGCAGCAGAGGAATCGGCAAGGATTAGAAAGAAATATTGTTTCGATTTTTATATTCTTGTTGGTATATAGATAATAGATATATAAGATGCTGGTAGTTAAGATAGCAAAACTTTGAGCGATATCAAAAGAGGACTGGCAATGGAGTAGCGTCAAAGGTAGCTACGAGAAGAAATCGTGGAGCGACCGGTTTCTCGTTGGTGAGTTGGTAACGATCCTATCCAAGGATACCGGGAATCTTGCTCTTGTGGGATTCGGCAACCTTCCCAGAGGCCGTAATTTCGAAAACACCTATATACTACGATTCCCTAGTAGACTGTGGCAATCGTATACCGTGAGCCTGATAACTTCAGAATTAGTAACGGGCCTGAAAGTAAGTTTTTGATCGAATGAGTAGTACAGTCAAGGCAGAAAATATTTCCCAGAAGAAAAGATGAAACGAATCGAGGAGAAAACAGGTGTCTGGAAAATCCGAAAATCTTTCCAGATGATTGGGTCATATTTTGGGGGCCTTGCAGGTACCTAAACCTGAGTAAGGCCTTATGGCTTTGAGACGTATGAGATCGCTATGAGACGACGGTGTAAGGTTAGGGGAAGAACCAAAGCGTAAAAGGTTACGGGACCATTGCTTTTAGGCCCTATGCTCGATCTTCCTGGCATTCATAAATATATAATACAGCAATGGAGGATGTATGGTGTGCGTGGATAAATGCGAGAGGAGCACAGGTGTCTCATAGAAAAAGGGGATGTGTGCAGTGTCGAATAGGGGGGCCAGAAGCTTTGGGGGACTTATGAGGTCCCTTCGAACCATTCCTCTTCTTGCTCTTTTCTTTCCATCGTCTTTCGTATTCTACCTTCACGACTCCTTTGCTACCTCTCTCTCTCTCTCTATATTGGACTCTAGCTATATATATATATAGCTCCTTCGATGGGAGAGGCCGAACGTATCTTTTTATCTCCTTTTTTCGTAGCCCCTCATTTTTTCTTGTGACCTGGCCCTTCTACACCCCCACTAAACCTCGAAGGCTCCGGGGATGAAAGCCGCAGGTGCTGCCTCCTACGAACCTTCTTGGGACAGCAGCCAATGGCGTGGCAATACCTAAAATTACCAAGAATCCTTCACGTTATTGCTTGTTTTTTCAAATGACGTAATATCCGAGGAGTGACGTCATCGTTTCGAGCACTATTAAATATTCGTCAAATATTTATCTATATATTCTACGAGTCAAGCAGCGTATAATTTTGAAAAAAATAGAGGATGGTAATTTGACGATATACTTACAATTTTTTTACTCGTACCTATTAAGTTTCTTGTTAATCGTGCCGAAAAAAAGGAAACGGTGATCCTACGCCCTTGATAAAATCCTAAACGTCTTGGGGATGCGTCGCACATGTAGAATCGCTGCGTGGAAAACTTTTGACCGGTACTCACGTACACGTCATGTCCATCTGGGCCTGATCCACGAGAACAAATCGTCCGGTACCATTCTCAAGAGATTCACGTGTACCTTAAAGGTCATATGGAATTTTTACAAATATCTTAGAACCCCCCGCATCCCCATAAGAAACTTGGAAAGCTCTCGAACAAAAGTCCAGAAGATCTACCGCCGCTCATTTCTTTCCCACGACCACAACACACCCCAACCGAGCGACCGTTGGACGACCTGCAAGACTACGGGGGTGTAGAAGGGAGCTGCTTCCACATGTGGCTTGCAAAAAAAGGCTCAAAGACCCAAGAACTGTTATGGGGGTCGTAAGGTCCTCACTAGGGTTAACTTATGATGCCTGATACAGTAAACTCTTAGAAACGTTTCTCTAATTGGACAAGCAATCGGAGGCAAGATGTGACGTAAAGTTAACTTTTTTTTTTCATAAAAATACCACAAAAAAAATGTTTCACCCTTACAAAAAAATTATCGTGTGAGAAATTCTCAACGCACCGCTTCGTGTCTCCGTATTGGCTTTTTTAATACCCGCAGGGTTCACAAGTATACGATTATCCTGCCCATTACTCGGATGCGCTTTATAACCTACGTTGCGTAACGTGTTATTTACCAGTGACGTATTAATTATCAGTAATTTACCTGCGCACTTGAAATCATTTTCCGGACCGTATTTCTCGCGCGCTATTACTTTCGCAGTCGCTTTATCTATATCTACCCTGTAATAACCCAATTCCACGGATTCTTCCTCAAGCTCAGAATTTATCTTCGTACAAGATGACGGATATAGGTAAGACAGGGCCGGGGCGGGAGGGGGGAGGGGGGAGGGGAGAGTCCGTCACTAAAAACAAAATTACGCATGTGCATACAAAATATACCCCTGTGTATACAGCTAGCGACTGAATTCGTAAATTTCCTATTTCATATTCCGTATACATATGTAAACCTGTTAACCCATATTCCGTCCCATTGCTTTGTATGAGCTTGCTAATTTTTTTTTTCCGCTCCAAATTCTCACTGTTATATTTGAATTTTCAAAGAGCGAAAGTATCGACGATTGCGTGGTATCCTGGCGAGTTCCACGACCCGTGAAATCAAATGGGATGCGAAGGAATCGAGCGAGAAGAGAGATGGGTAATTCAAAAATTGAAGAAAAAAAAGATACTAACAATATCTCTTCTTATCGTTTTATTCGTTCCTCTCGTGTACATCTCGTAAGAGCTATCATTGAGATACTTCACTGTATAACCGCCATAGATAACACGGAACGAAGAAACCGTCAATGACGCACGTATGTGACAAGAAAGAGTATAAATGTTTATACAAGGAATTTATTCAGAAAGAATATTGTAAGTGCTTGCAATAGAAAAGGAACGGCATATATATACATACATAGGTATATATATGAACCACGAATAGAACCACATGTTACCGCACCGAATTATTCATCCTAAAGACTAATTTAATAATGACTAACTAATTGGCTTTTCTCCTATCCGTATCAAGGATATACACTAATTCCATGATAACGAGTTTAAAAATACACAAACTGCCAGTTTCGTGACTCCTCAGGCAAGATTGTGTAACAAATATTATCTCAACACTGTTCCAGGATCCGTTTACTTAGATGGAGGTTACATCTGTGTTTGATTGCCCCCCCACTCTCCACCCACCGTCACTACTTCAAAAGGGCGTTCTCCGTAAATAAGTAATTTTATGAAAAAATACGAAAGACGGTAAAAGGAATAAAAAAAATTCGTTTTACCGAACGAGTCAATTTGAGAAAATATTGAAGACATTGACTTTGGCGCGAAAATAAGGAATAAGAAATATTAATCGCGATGCTGTGTATATAATGGTATACAGGGTGAGTCGTTCTTCAAGTTTTCTTGATATAATCGAAAAGACTAAAAAGCATCATGGCTGCACGGTGCACTTGGTCAAACAACGAAGTCTCTATATACGAACTCCTTTATTAGCGCTTCTAATTCCGTAACGGAAGTGATCGAAAAACATTGGTGAAACGGAGCCTGAGGATTAAAATAGTATTATATATAGCTTTATAGGCCGGCTGGCAATGGGGGTTGTTTGTATTAATAATTATTGCAGCCTACAGCCATATTGGTTATCGGACACCTTCCACCCTGACGAACGTCAAGCCGTGAACTTTGACACTTTCGACCAATATAATACAAAGAACTGCCACTCCGTATTATCAACGGTAGCTGGAATTAAGGTGTCCTCACAATTTATCAGAAAGGACTAACCAATAAGTCTGAAAACTTCGTTGCATCCTTTCCCAACGATATCTTGTCCTTTTTTACTAGCCAGAGAAAAAAAAACCAACATGGCCGACGTCTTATCTTGTGCATACATTGAAATGGGGAATGAAAGACCAATCTTCTCCTTGCCCATTTCTTCTATGCATACACGGTAGTTTATATAATCTATCTATACCTACTGTACATACCTACATATATCCAAAATGACACGAAACTATACTCATTTTTGAATTCGTGGTACCCTCTACTCCTCTACGGCTTATATCTACGCAGAGAATGGATACGTTTAAACGTTAGACTCCCGCCGATAACATTGAGCCACGATAGCGCTGGAAAATTCCACGAACGATGACGATTCAACGTGTCGCCTCGTGGTAGTTTGAAGTAGCGGCTGGCATAAGGTACGACTGCATGTTGAATTTAGTCGAGAGACTCGTTCTAAAAAGTACTGATATTAATTTAATGGTGTATCGGGGAAAAGACGTATTTCCTTAAGAAAATAATACCATTGGAGGAATTATAAAAATTTATCACAATTATCCCAGCTTAGACTAAATTTTACGTAATGGCCCGTATTGCTCCATCCCTCCTATCGATTTTATACCCCTATACAGAATTGACGATAATTTCAGATTTATCCGAAACACATTTTTTTTTAATGATCCTTAAATATTTTTATTTCTCTTTTACCTCAGACTGTACCTTAAACGGCAATGAATATAAATGTCAGTGATTCTATTCACTTAGCAAATGACTTGGCTGTCATTCGAGGAAACGTACGTGGTTGCTATCATTATTATCAGTTTACTTCGCGTCAAACTGTAATGTATTACGTGTGTGTATAAGAGTCTGACGAGAATTAAATTGAGACCTTATGTATACGCGTGATTGTTAATCAGTCAAAAATATTGACACAGAATGAAATTTTGTACGAAAAATAATAGTCATCCGATCCAATCGATATAACTTTTCGAATGAATAACACTGTACGATCGAATAAAAAAAAAAAACGTATATGGTCATTGCGTGATTACACCAGTCCAGGAAGTATACCAAGAGATTGAGTTTCCGGTAAGCGCCAGATGAACGGATGAGAATAATATACATATACTCCTCCTCGAGAAGAAGACTTTATATACCTGTATAGATAGCCCGGTTAATGGGGAACCGGAGAAAGGGAAAGTCAACGAGGTGAAAGTCTCGTCAAGAAAATAATATTACGTCTCTCCGTGTGTACCAGCCTATCCAAGCCAATGGACGTTACGTTACAAGAGAAAAGAGAGAAAGAGAAGACGTAAGAAAGTATCCTGACGATATTGTATATCTTTAATTTACCTATTCATATATATATATATATATTTGTAAATCTAACCTACAAGCCAAATGCTAAAATGCATTTTCAATTACCATGACGTCACATCCTCGTAGTCATGATCGTCATCACCGACTAAAAAAAAAACCTTTCGGTAGTTTTTTCAGGCCATTAGAAATCCCACGTAAAAATCATCACGTCACAGTAATCGCTCGATGATCTATCAGTGCATCTATACAGGTATACCTACGTGACTAATTGAATCTGGGAAGTTCCCTTGACTATGGAATAGTATATCTATATAAATATTGGTTTATTAATCGCAAAAAAAAAAAGACCAAGGCGTCGCGACGGCTGTCTACGTACTAAAGTACTTACGTATAAACTCTCGTTCGTTTGTTTGGAATTTTCGCCGGAATCAAGGAAGAGAGCGTCTCAATAGTGATTCCCACGTTTTAATACGCAGGAAGGACGAGAATCCCATGTACTTACCTGACACCGTAACGCGTATCCAGTATATACGATTTATCTAGTATAAATAAGTAAACGCAAATGCGAGTGAGAGTATTTACAAGGATAATATCCCATTAAAGGGAAACGTAAGCTCGCTTACGTAACGTACGTATATTAATTTGAAATTTAACGTAAAATGTGAAAGTGTCCAATCAAATGGAGAGTTGAGAGCAACGAGAAAGCCAGCGAATGCTTATTCACGTATGTACTACTCTAACATACAGATTCCATATGTATCCAGAGAGACAGGGAATATCAAGATTGAAATCTGCATAGAAACTGTTATTTGTTTTTTTTTTCTCGACTTTTGTTTTGCTTCGCGTCTAGTCCTTTTAACGCATAGAAATTGAAACAGCGTTCATAAAGCTTCGTTCACATAGATACGTAAAAATGGAAGATCCGTTGATTGAAATAAAATTTTAATTGCTATTTATTTATGAAAAACAAAAATGGCGATGCATAAAGGAGACTGTTCCAGTGACTTTAATAGTGTTCTTGCTGTACATATGTACTTAGCTGGACTATGGAACCGGGTGTTGTTGCACACTTGAAAAATAATCTGTTATGCTGTATACTTAGCGAATATGATAATAAAACGGCATTCTAATACCCGCTTATCTATATCACAGATGTTTAATTAAATATTGAGATAATGAGCGAACGCTTTACTTATCTCGTCTTATCTAATCGTACAGTCATACCGTATCGAATACCAGTCGAATAACAAAAGGCATGAAAAATTTCGACTACGATATCGTTTACCGTGTACATACGTTATATATTAAATCCAATACGTTAAAAATATTGCACGAGTAATATCATACAACAATATAGATATACGTATCAGTCGATGATCTCAAAATTATTACCGACAGTCAGTTTTGATATTATGAAAAACTACAGTTATTACTTCTTTCTCTGACATACCTTATCACGCGTATCGATATCGGAGTTCGATAATTATCGATTTCAGATATATCACGTCTTTCAGTCTACTTCAATCTTTATTTGTAAATATATAATACTCGTCATATATATATATATATATATATATGTGCAAATATTCAATGCGCACCCTTTCGCGAGTTTCTCCACGTCTGTCAGACATCTGCGTTTCTTTGCCGTTTTCCGCCGAGTGTCCGGCAGATGTACGTTACTGGATACGTATATATATATATATATATATATATACGAGCGCGTAGCATGCACGTAAATTGTACGCGTTATTCAGGAAAACGTAGATGCCTGCCTAACACAGCGATCTTACGCATGTAGGCATGTACAGGCAGTTACACTTTCTTCGTGCGTAACGAAAGGAGTAACGTGGCACAGATGTCGATAAGACCCTTTTCAACCAATGGGACACAAGGGTAAGAGGAGGCTAAAGGGTACATAAGAAAGAACCGTCTTACGAACCGCAGCACATTTTACAGCGACAAGAAAGCCCAGTGGAGAAAAATATCACACGCCGAGTAAGCTGACGTCATCGAAGATTTTTTGCGTCTCCATCGTCTCCGTCATAACGACGGCATCAGAGAGACTTGGTATATACGAGAAGACCCCTTCGCGAGCTGCGATATACATTACGAAAAGTTTGATAATTAATTTTTTTGGTAAACAAAAACAAAAAATTGTGTCAAGAAAAGTTCCCTAGGGTCCGAACGTTTGACCAAGTTCGTTTTTTCTCCCTATATCTGATATGGATCTAGGGATTTTTATTTAGCCATATAGACATATGTATATGGGGATACCGGTTTTGGAATAATCAGGGAAATTTTACGTAGAAATTTATAAGCATATATTACGTGGGTGTTCGATGATGGATCATTCGAGATCATTCGGCTGGATAAAGGGGAAGTGACGTTTGACATGAGAAAGCCGGAAGTCGTAAGCTGGTCTATGGCGAATGTAGGAAGTTAATCTTGCATGGTATATATATGTATATTTACATTCGGATACCAATGTCAGAGATGTATATAAATATAAGTAACTAAGTATACTAGTGTATAAGGAAATAATATGAAATGATGAAAGTTATCCTGACCTTGATAGAAGTCCTTCGCCATTTGACATTGGAGACGACCTAACGGTGCGTAATTTTTGAATATCAAGTAACAGACGGTTTTTGGAATTGAATTGAAATATATTATGATCGAATATATACATATATATATAAGTACCTATAGACCATTGGATAATCAATTATGTATAAAGTATATAGATATATAGATGATATAGGTATAACAAATATACTCTTTAGACTTCCCGTTCAATTAGGGGTGTCGTGGTATTTCCCATAGCATACGGGCAGATGGGGGTTCTCCAACTAAAAGGAACCCCATGGGGGTGTGTTTTCAACCCTGTAGAGATTCTCATACCGCTAAATATAACGGTTAATGGGCCACGTTTTCTCGTAATGGTGACGTATGGTCGAAGGAGGGTGGTATGTATAATATGCGGGCGGGTATGGTCTATGGGATAAAAATGTGAAACTTTTTGAAAAAAAAAATCAACTCAAAAATGGCATGGCAATGAATCAACAGGATATTCTAACTGTGGATATAGATATACGTCATTTACCTTTATAGCGTAACAAAGCAATTGTTCCATCGGTATAATTGTTGTACGATTTGATAATAATAAGCGATACTACTATGCTGGTGGTTGATTCGACACGGTGTCATGACCCAAAGACCTCGAAACCTTCTGGTCTCTTGCGAAATTCAGTGATCGGCCGTGCGATAGTACGTATACATATACGCGGATACCGATATGGTATAGTGCAAATAATAGATTCTCAGTAAAGCCGGCGTAACCGATGATAATAATGACAATTACTATTTAGGAGCTGCGGTCTCTCGCCGGAGCATGAATAGAGGCTAGATTTCATTCATACGGCCAAGCGCGTTCATTCTTGACTGTTGTAGCGAGAGCACTGCGCACCGTCTGACCACCTTTATTGCGTTTACGTTAAAAAGCAGTATAGTCTTATAATGCCATTTAGTGGCGCGAACAAATCGAAGACGTAAGCGATGATTCATTGAGCGGCCATGATTAAAAGTCAATATTCCATGCAGAATGAATTTCTGGTAAATTCGTCAAAAGTCTATGTAAGCGCGCGTCATTTCTTGGGAAGTACGTTGGGTTGTTATGGATAGACAGAGGAGGAGAAGTAGGAAGAAGAGGAATAATAAGAAGCCAGCAGCAGCAACAGCAGGATCAACGAGAGATGAAGAAATAATGCTGAAGTAGAGAGGGTAAAAAGTTGTAGCGTTATAATATAGTGGGGAAGGTTCGAGTCTCTCTGTGATTGACTAGTGGGAGTTGAGGGAAGAAGGTGGGAGAAGTCTGGACCAATGAGAGAGCGTGTTGGTAACGTTCGAAAATTGCGCGGTCCTCTGAAAATTCGCGGGGGTCACGCACGTGGGGTTGTACATGAGGGTAGAAGATGAATTTTTGCCATTGGCTATTTCATGGCATCGCGAGAGGGTGTCAAGGATCACTCGGTGGGGATGACTATTTGTATTTGTGGTGGGAAGTGTCGTGCGCTCTGATTGGCTCGTCTTATTACGCCGCCTTTCGCGGGACCCTAGCCTCTCTCGGCCTCCTCGTACAGACAGTCAGTTAGCTTTCGGGCGCTTTGCGAGCTAGATCTCAAGAGCTACGCTTACACAGAGCCGTGAGTTATCAGACCAAAAAAGTGCCAAGTTTTTTAAGTAGTCATTTTAAAACAAGCGCGCGCGTACGACTCTACACGCGGAACATATATTACACAGAATAAGAATATATCCGCAAAGGGGGATACAAATATTAGCGCGTCAGAAGAATCGTTCACACTGCAAAACGTGCTTCTAAAAATATTCCTCGAACCTCGATCCGAGTATTTCACCAATTTAAATCTTCGAAAATTCACTTTTTTTTTTTAAAAAAAAAACAGGACACGAGAACCATTTTATATCGTTATATCGACCTCGTGATCTCTCGATAAGAAAAATTCTCATCGCGACTGTGCTCAAATGTAACTACGAGAAAACTTCGAAGTGGCAGTTTTTGTGTTCTGAGTTCTACACGGTTTTTTCATTATTCTCTTCCTTCAAAGAGACGACGACATTATTACTCCGCTCCGTATTTATTTTGGAAAGCACCACGCCTCATACCTATTCCAGGAACGTAACGGAGCAGATCGCGTATCCTTAAAGGAACAAAGGCTCGACCAAAAGCTTACAAAACTGAAGAATCATGTCGACCGCTGTCATGAACACCCCCATGTTTGACTGCAGCGATCATCTCTTCAAGGTAAGAAATAAATTCTTGATAAATGATAACGTAAACACACATTTCTTGGCTGTAATAAGCGCGGGTGTCTGACGCGATCGAGCACGAAAATTTTAAGAAAAATAAAAATGCGCAACGAAACGGAGACATCGCGATAGCGAACGAGCAGCAGGAACAGCGTAAATAAAACCACTAGGAAGAAACAACTCTCACCTTAAAGGAACTTATACAGCCGAACACTCTCTTTGGTTTCACCTACAACGAGTTTCACCTCCGCGCGTTGTATTGTATGATAGATATACACGCCTCGAAGTGATTATACGCAGGACGAAAACATCCAAGAGTCTAGGAACAATATGAAAAATAGTTATCATTTACATGGAGACTGACACGCGGTAGCTAGTAGAAAAAGAAAAGTATCTGAAAAGAGACTGTAGAAATAAGAAACCATACGCTTGCAATGTTATTGGAGTGAAACTGGACCCGCGAACATTTGAAATATTACCGTTACTGTGCTTTTTTATTTTCGTCAAATAAATTCGGAGTGACTCATTAGTGTCGTCTAGGTTATTTCGTCTATCTAGGGAGGACGATTTTTTTTAGGTAGCCAAGACAAAAAAAAACGTGGAATTCTTTAAACCGAAGTTCACAGCAATACCGGCAAAGCAGAAGCTTGTTTCTTGTCTACTGGGCCTCCTGGAAGAGATTGGTAGGGGGAAAAAAAAGGGAAATAAATAAAGATACCAAACACAGACAAAAAATACTCTTCTCTCGGGAATGGTACGACCCACGTAGTCTTACCGGTACTAGTATAGACGCCTATCTGCAAGAGTCTACCGGGGCGTACTGTGTATCAGGCTTTATAGCGGAGCTCAAGCCAAACCGGCAATACTTACTCGTTCCGGAATAACCGACCTACGCTAAGAGTTCTGCCACGTTTCTGACGGGTTATTTTTGTGGATGAAAGAAAACTCGTACCCAGTACCAAGCTCGATAATAAAAATTGAAAAGGAAACGAGTACTTCGTAATTTCCAGTAAAACTGTAAATTCTCACAAAGTAGAAGGAAAAAAGAGTCTATCGGATATGGCGGGAATGAAAAAATTAAGAATATACAAATACATATATATATATATACACACAAGGCATTTTACTAACTCGGTATATTTTATATCCTACAATTTCCGGCATTTCGATCGTAAAGTTCTGCTGCACTTGCCATTTCCTGGCTCATATTATTCATTCGACAACGTCGTGACTTTTTGGACTTTACGAATGATCATAGTTGGGCTATTTTTATCCGATTATATTTGGCGGTACAGCGTAATTGCTTCGTCATGCCCGTTTACATCGCGACTCCATTTTCATTCTTGCTCGTAGCAACGGCTGTATTAAATATGGAAAGTATATGGTTAATTCGTCGTTTACGTTTGTCAGTATAATTTCTCTCTTGGATAGTTATACTTTCATCCGGAATTTCTCCGTGGGGGCTGACACATTCCTTTCTCGAAATTACCTCGGACGCCTTGATTACGAACTCGATAGTTCGATTGTTGGTCAATGCTCGTGAACTTTCGATCGGATTAGTTTATCGAAATACAATGAATAATAAATAGCCGTCGAAATTCCACGGATCGAATTCGTCATTGTCACCTTGAATGAGTAATCATCGTTTAACGAGAATCGATTATATTCTCTTTCCTTTTCCATGCTTAGTAGTCCCTCTCTCTCTCTCTCTCTC
>JARPRG010000294.1:2050006-2204529 GCA_031001745.1 Hartigia nigra
ATTATTATTATTATTATTATTATTATTAATATTAATATTATTATTATTATTAATATTATTGTTTTTCGAGCGTGCTTGAGGGAACTTCATGTGTGTCTAATGTAACGTTAGCGTTTAAGGTGTGAGATGCTACGTCGGAATGCCCCCCCACCAGCACCCCTTTTTCCATTTAGAGCGAACTTCGAAATTGTTTCGCAACGATTGAATAATAATTGAACGGAAGTGATCTTAATTTATTGAGTACGACGATCTATCGCGACAGTCGATCGTCACGTGATCGTGCCCACGGTGGCCTTTTCGAAATTTTGGCGGTGACAAAGTTTCGGAAAATATTTGTTCGCGCCGATTGACTATCTTTCTTTGAGAATGGGAATTTCATTGGTGAGAGAAAAGGAGAGGAACGGTAACGGCGCGTAAGGAGGTTACATGGGAACAGGAGGGAAAGGCGCTTGCGCGCGCTTTTCTCTGGATTTCAATTCGTTCACTATATATATATATTTTTTTTCTTTATTTTGGTTTACTTACGGATGGCCTTTTTTTTGGCCTTGTTTAGTTTGATTTTTTTTTTTTTTTTTCTTTTAATCGGCGGTGACACGAGGAACGGATTATTAAGGAGGCGTATGCGTGTGCCATGCGCGATGTCACACGGATGCGGATGGGCTTACGCGAGACGGCAAATAATTATTATATATTATTATCCTTTCGAGATAACATTGTTCTTTCCCATAAAAAAAAAAATGTGATATGTAACTATTGCAATAGAAATATTTACTATTATTAAAAAAAAGAAAGAAAAGAAATTCTATTATAACACGCGAGAAGGGGGATTTATTATGGCGGATCGCAAGGGAGTGCGCGAGGGTCGCGAAATTTATTGATACACTCGGTATATAATTTTGCGCGGAGTCTTGAGAATGAGAAATTTGGATAGATTTTTTTTGTTTTTTTCTTTTGTTTTTCAAATTCCAAAACCGTTTTATAGCGCGATCCTCGCGCTCTCCGCCGAGCGTGGCGATGTCGCGAGTTAGGATGAAAAAGGAAAAAAAGCAGAAAAAGTGCCTAAATGACGTGGTTTCTGAAAAATCGAATACATTTTGTATATACTTCTTACATTAAAAAAAAAAAAAATGTTTTCGTTTAATTTATATTTGAAACAAATGTTATTATAGATTTAGTTTATTATTATTAATATTATTTTTATTATTATATCTATTAATTATTATTAATTATTATTATTATATTCGCATCAACTACTCTCCCCCCCCCCCTCCTCCCCCTTTCCCCGCCACGAGGTCAACGCGTTTTGTCCACCCGCGATTACACTTACTGATGGATATACACACGCAACAAAAAAAAACTGAGCGACAGCAATATTTTCAAAATAATACTTCTGACACGGATCATATAGAATTTTTCTTTTTTTTTTCCGACTGACGAAACTGCATATGGTTTTTTTTTTCTTCATTTTTTTCCACTTCTTTTTAGAGGTGATCTTGGTATCACATCTCGCTCATGGGTTTCTTTCATATTTTCGTTTAAAGGCTTCAGCGAGGCGCTAAAAAAAAATTTTCAAAATTCTGTTGTCACTGGTTCCGTTTTTTTTGTTTTTTTTTTCTCGTCGGAAAAGAAATATTTTTGGACAAAAGAAAAAAAAGAAAGAAACCGTAAACTCAACTTAGCTACTAGCTGTTTATAATATTATCGCTATTTTTAATGTTATTACTACTACTACTACTCTTACTGTTTCTACTACTTCACTATTGCTACTACCACCATCATTCTTTCTACGGGCTATTACTACTACTACTTCCACTACCACCACCACCACTATTCACTTACTGTTCTACTATCCTATCTACGATCATACCACAGTTATTATTACTGTGCCGCCGCTGTAATACGCACTGTATAATAATGTTTACTCCGAATCAGTAAGTCGTCACGAAGACTTTGGATTTACCTCCATTGATCCACGGCGACATAACACGCGAACATATAAACTATCGACGATTTATTATCCATTGAATTATTTATCGACTATTTAATTTTATACGTTATCCTCCCGAATATCGTTTTTTTTTTTTTTTTTCACAATCTATCGTCTTCTCTTCGCAACGGCAATATAATAGTATATATATATATATACATATATATTTTATACATACGAGCGCAAGTGGCGAGTTTACATGAAAACGCACTTTCCAGCGAACTGAGAGGAAGTATGTGCGAGAAACAAAAAAAAGAAATTGAAGCGTAATAGGAGAGTGTGCAGAGTGCGTGCGACGTCGAGGAAAGAAATTTAATGTGAAACGCGAATGAGTGAACGAGAGAGAAATTATACATTGCGCATGGAATAACACGAAAGTTAATTTTTTTTTTGTTTTTTTTTTTTCGCAAAACCGAAATAACGAACGAGAAGACGAATTAACTATAACGCTTCCCATACCACCAACCCCTTACCCTCTTTCCACCAATTCTCCTAGCACTCCAACCCCGAACACCCTTGTTTCCTCCAAACCTTTAAATTGAACCCAAAACACAATTGTGAGCGCGTGCCCACGCGGTTGGATTTTGGTTTTTTTTTTGTTTTTCTTTCGCGATCACGTGACGCGGTTGAAAAGTGCTTGAGAAAGAGCTCAGGAGGTACCATGTAATTTTTGAAAATTGTCGAATTGTCATATTTCTTTTTGAAAATAAGTCGTGAATTCTCTTAATTGTTTCTTGTATCTTTTCATCTTTTTTTTTTGGCCTTAATTTGCATTTTTTTTTCTGCTATTCCGTACGCAAGATTGAGATTCCTTTTGTTCTTTAACTTTTGTCACTTTTTTCGTACGCGAATTCCAGCTCTTCTCTGAGACGCACTAACTGTACGTCATGTTCCTCCTGGTACGCGTATCCGATGGACTTCCTTAGACGCACGCGGGCACGCGCCCCTGTTATAGACTTGACCACTTATAATTAATAATAAATACTATACTTTATGTGTACGTCTTTTTTAATTTAATATATTTATTTTTTCAATCGTATTTATATATTTATACAATATTTTATACTGCGTTCTTCTCAGATATACACATAATGCAGGTCGATCTCTTGGCTCTCAAACCTGAACACGTTCTTGTGTCTCTGTGTTTTTTTTTTCTTCCTCTCCTCCATCTTTCCTTGACTGTGACACCGTTTTATTTATATATACATATATATATATATATAATTTATTTATTTTTTTTTTTTCGAAAACCCGACAATATCATGGTTTTTCTTTTCTTTCCTAATATTTTTTATCGAATTACATTTGAATTTTTGGATACTTGATTGCTCCGTTTCGATTAATTGATTTTGCTTTTCTTTTTGTTTCGGGTGAATCTCTCTCAAAACGAGGGGACTCTCTAGCGAGAGAAGGAGAGAGTAAGAGAGAGAGAGGGAGAGAGAGATATGTAGATTATGTGTGTCAGAGATTGAGAAAGTAAGAATTGTGTGTATTAAGGATACAAAGAAATTGAGAGTCAGAGAAAGAAAAAGAGACCGAGGTAGCAAATGTGAATAAAAAGAAGAAAAAAAGAAAATTACGTTTGATCGATTTCTATTGTGTTACGTGAAAATTCGTAGTGATTATTCTTCTCGGCTTTTCTCGGCTCTCATTATCCTTTTTATCGCCATCGTGCCCTTTAGATCGTTATTCCAAAATGTATACTTAATTCTTTTTTTGTGATAGTCGATTGCGACGAGACGTTCGCGAATCGATTGATGGTTTAGCCTGGTACGAGAGATAGCGATATTATTAGAGAGAGAGAGAGTGAGAGAGAGAGAGAGATTGAAAGAAAACGAAATCAAGTGAGAGAACAGAGAGCGCTAGAGAAGCTGTCAAAGAAATGTGAGTCATTTGTGATGGGAGGAGAAATGAAAGAAAGAAAAAGAATAATAATTAACATACGACTTTGCAAACTTGGAAAAGAAAAAATACGTACTAATTATGAGAGCCAACTGATAGGCTAACGGAAGTCGCTCGAACAGGATGCGAATGCGTCGACTACGGTTTCCTTCGCGATGGTAAAAAAAAGAAACTATGAAAATACTTTTCATCCTTATATCAAGTTTATATCAAGCCTTTATTTTTAGTTACTCATATTTCCGTTAAAGATTGTTTTTTTTTTTTTTCATACGATCTCCAAAGTGACGTTATCTTGATTGCTTTCCTTTGTGCGCCTGGTCTCTTATGATTTTCGTGATATCATCGTTTCTTGGACTTTGAGTTTCTGGTATCGTTGTTTGATACGTGCAAAATTTGTTTTTTTTTTTAAATGATTCATAGAAATTGAAAGTATGAAAAGTCTTGGGACAAGTATGAGTTTAACGAATTCTTTTCGATTGGCTCGTCGCATGCGTCGTCGATTCGCCCGTATCCGAAGCCCTTCGGCCTATTTACTCCACAATGGGACCACAAAAGTGATAGAGAGAGGATTTAAAGGAACAATGAAAGAAAAAGGAGCGTTAGATTTTCGTTATTAGAGGACAGAGCAAGCCAAAAAAAAACACAGGTCGATAAGAACTCGCGCGTCTGACACCATTGGACGTAAAAACATAGGGAATAACAAAAAAAATAGAAGTAAGACTCACCACTCGTAATCCTGTATCGACGATCAATGGCGTCCGAGCGTGATAATTTTATTTGGCAGGTTTTTTATTTGTTTTTTTTTTTTCATTATAAAAACGCAAGTCTCATGTACCACGAAAGATGTAGTTTGATAAGTATTGCCAACAATACACTACCTATTTAATACATTTTATTATTACAAAATAACAGCATCGTTGATTCATTTCGATATCTTCCATCACCACCACGAATCCTCTTATTCATCATGGCGTGTTGCGACGCGTCACGAAGATTACGAAATCGTTCGAAGGAAGTGACATTATTCCATCAGGGACGCCGCGAGATGTTCAAGTCCAATGGATAAATACTCCCGAGGGATCCTCGGTCGGTAAACGATATTATTCCAGGGACGTATGTATCCGCTCGAATCGCCCCGCTATCTTGAAATTACAGTGGAATCTACTTAATGCGTTATACATTTTAAATGGACGTGACTTTAACGTCCAGGGACGATTTGCGGTGAAAACCTTGCACGGACTTACAACGTATCTCACTGCTTGCCAAAGCTAACCTATAAGCATCAAGACTATATACTGGAATAAGTACTTCCGTGCACTGTCAAAGTCAGAAAATTCTTAATGCACTGCCTGTACCTTAATCACGGTGCAGCATATATACAGGTGTTCAAAGACAACGTGATGGTTAGGTTAGGTTAGGTTAGCCACGCCATCGGCAGTTCAAACCTTACAAGACTGGACAGGAAGCAATGTACACGCATAATACATATGGTAAAGTGGTACATAGGCGGACAGTCATATTTTTACATGGCGAAGAATGACGACACAAGGTCAATCCGATCGTTTCTTACGTGTCGGACAGCGAGTGATTTGTCGAGGCGATAGACGGGATTACAGTTGAAGTGGGAAAAATTGCGGTCGGAAAGGAAAAGACACGAATCGTCTTTAAGGCTGTAACGAGTGTAAAAAGGAACTGTGTGTCTCAGCGTCATAGGATTTGGACGTCAGGAAAGAGGGATGACGTCAGACATCATACGTCACCGAGGCTCATTGACTACCTCGTTTGCTCGATAAGATTGCCAATCAAAATAGCAACCAGCGACCATGTGACATTGATCATTTCCTATTGGGTTATTTGATTTATTTTTTTTTTTTTAGTAATTATACGAAATTTAAATTACGTGGTTCGACGACTTTTTCTTTCAGAACAAATCGATACGCTATCTTCGATTACTGTTTATGGTATCCTATCGATTCTTCAAGAAAAATTGTTATCTATGTCTGATCGATCGATTTTATGAATGACATCGATAAAAGTCGATCGGCATCACTGATAAGATTTATCGTATACTTTTTTTTAAAAATCGATAGTCACCTTTTTGGAAATTTTTCTTTAAATGATTTTTATCGCGAAACAAATCAAGCTGTGAATTGCCTAAACGTTCTTTATTCAATGTGCCTTACTCTTTATATCTCTTGTGCGCATGCGCGGATCTACCAGTGTTTTGTATGTGCATACACGATAAAATTACAGTCTTTCATCTGGTTGAAATTTTCTTAGTCTCCCATGGCCGTGATGCTCGGGCATCGACCCGTGTGGCCCGTAGCTTCTCTTTCGAGCCGCACGCGCATTCGAAAACACAGGATTGGCGGGGTCGCGCGACGAAAAATGTCGGAAACTTGGCGCGCACAACGCGGGACCTTAAACCTCATTCAGAATTGCTAATATTAGCGCGGGTTGTGCTGGCGCTTTAAAGAAATTTGGCAACGGCCACCAAAGTTGAAGTCGCGAGGTCATGGCAAGTGCAGAGAACTTATTGGCTGCACTCTAACAATATCATTTTCCAGTACCTACACTATATCAACCATTAATCAACACTTTGTCGCCGAGTTGCGTGCCGGCATTAAGTCCTCTCTTCGGTAGACCATCGCTCGGTTATTTGGTTACTCGGTTACCAAGCGTGACACACTTGAAAAGCGTTAAAGGAAGATCAAACAAAAAAGATAATTTTCATCAAAATTAAAGCATGACTAATGATTCTTCGCGAAAAACATAGTCGCGACTCGAGTCTCTTATCACTGCTCCACCCCGCCCCCTTATCCCACCGTCTTCTTCCGCAAAGTTTCGCAATTCGCGTACGTGCGCGTACTCATGTACGCGCTATATGGACGTACACGTAAAAAATCCTGTGCGCTTCCAGCGACGCGCAATCCGCGTCTGTCGTCTCGTTGCGGGCTAGAAGAAAGAAAGAACTCGTGCTTAGGTATGGAAAAAGGTGGGGAATAAACGTATGCGCGAACGAAATGAAGAAATGATTCATTGGCATAGTTGTATGTGGGCATGTAACGTGTAAGCCTGAAACACTGTTCATGTGGTGTGACGAGCTGAAAACAGCCGAATCGAATCGTGAATCAGCATTAGGCATTGGTCGGTACACTGGACTTTGTATATTAGCATTATATTTATATATATATATCCCATAGTACCAAATTCAATTACAATACAATATATACAGGGAAATCCAATTTGGACCGTCGCTAGATTTGCACTTGCAAATTGCCTACGCGGAAAAAAGCTGACTTCGATTAATGAGCGTGCGGCTTGCTTGCTCGTTGGGAAGTCTTGAACCCTGTACAGTTTCATCTTCTTGGATTGTTAATTGATTCGGGAAGATAGTGCAATAAGCTAACGCAAGTGTATTCTGGTAGACGGCCATTTTCAGTGGACGTGAATAAAATTCGGTAATGATTTTTGCAGTTTTCATGAAACACATAGAATATTATAGTCAGCGGTTGTAAACGTTCTGTGCATCATGGTCGGTTCACTATTTTTGAACACATTGTATTGCGCACATAGTGTCGACTTACTTCGAACATATTTTTCTACGTGCCAGCCAATGATGAGACGGCAAACATATCGCGTATTCGCACGAGCTGTGCCACACATGTGGGTAAACATTGCGAGTAAACGCACTACGTATATTAACACTAAACCTACCGACGGGTGGTCATTTGACCGTTTTCAATATAAATTTGCCTTTAACAAAAATCTTCGGTAGGTTTAGTGTTAAGCTTATACGCTTAGGATAGAAGAAATGGTTTGTTTAAATATTACGTAACGAAGCGGCCTGATTTTTGTTTTGACGGAAACAAGAGCAAATGGATGATCTAACTTTTTCAGTTTACATGGTTGCGTCCTTTTTCATTATAACGTCGTACGCTGGTAGCTTGGTATTTTTATTTATAATGCTAAATGCTCGAGGAACATAAGGTAGAAAGTCTCGTAGGTTAGGTTAACAAAAAAATGATAGTCAATCTTTCAGTCGTTTTATTAATAAGCATGATATATGTATATTCGTATGTATGCACAAGTGGGACCCATAAGACCCTAGATTATCAACAGGCGAAGTCCCCTCTGCGCGAGGAGTCAGCAAACTGGCTGCGCGAAGTTTTTTGGCGGGTTCGAAAAATAGATAAAAATGTGCAAATAAACGCCGGTCGTGGCTCAGGGACAACCGGTTGCCATCTTGCTTTCTTATATAAGTCCCTCCTTGCTCTTAAAGACGTTCCATCGCCGTGCACTCGCTAACATTTGAATCAAGTCAGTCCGTGTATATTTCGGCTCCCTGATTTACTCTCTTTGCCACTCCTATTCTTTTTTTTCCCCCCGTCTGTCCCTGATTACTTTCCATTCTTTGTACCTACTTCAATAAGACAATATTAAAATTGCATAATTCCGTATCGTTATTGTTTTCTTGAACGTAACCTCTAAAGATATAGCATTATACGAATTGTCTTCTGTTAATATGAACTTTCCCTTTAGTCCTCGAGGTTACTGTCACACCGGATGCCAACTGCACGTAGAAAATATATTCCCTACCGAGAAGAAAGAGTAGACTTTACCGCGGTTGGTAAGACTTGCATCCATGGTGCAAGGTTACGACGAACGGACTGTACGCAAAATGGTAGAGAGGGAGACACGTATACAGGCACAGCATGGATACGCGTACGCAAACGAGTGCGACAGCGAGAGAAACACGGGGCCTCAAAAGAGAGTGAAGCAGATAGAAGAACGAGAGAAAGAGCTAAGGACAGGGACAAAGAGCGTACTTTCTACGTAGTGCGCGAGCAGAAGTATACAGGGTCATGCAACTTAAAGGTAACGGTCAAGTTTGACGATTATCATTAAACTTTTATAAAATAACACTTTAGACCGGTAAAAAGATTGTTCGTGCGATCGTAGAAGATGTGAAGCGATGGATTTTTTTGAATTTTCTATACCTGCTGCGAGTGCGAGAGAGACGGTTTTATGCGGGCTTAAATACGTTAGAGAGAGACACATGTAACGATCGACAAAATTGTTGTGGGTGGATACCTTTGATAAATTGGCTGTGTCGTGGATGTTGTTCTACAATAAATTTCGAGTGGTTAAAACTGAATAGCTCTGTATTTGGGCGCGCATATACGCGAGCATAAGATGACGTGAACTGTCCAGGACGTATGGAGGGTGGGGAAGACATAAATTTATCATGATGATAAAACAGCCGAGAGCAAATTCATTCTTATACTGCGAACTGAAGCTTTTCCACGGCAGAAGTGTATTATGCTGCTACGCAAGAAAAGATTAACGCAGCTGCGTCTCTATATGTACCAAACAATAAGATTTCTATTAATAAAACGCATGCGCTTTCTCACCACCCACAAGCGATCGTCCCGTCGAATACGTATGTGTACTGTATTCGATCGAATCAGGTTTATATCATGCGATAGTTTTATTTTACGTTTACAATGTTTAGCTCCGTGTCGACTTACGTCGCCCACACACAGTCATATTGCAACTTATGCCCTTCGCCCAATAAATTCTGTGTCGTTGGTATCGTTAATGTTATCTTTTTGTTTTTTGAATTGACAAAATTTCCCGCCTCTTTTTTGTTCCGCGTCTTTAACCGTCCCTTTCTATATATAATATCCTACAACTGTTTACGCTACCGCACATGATTCTCCCCGTGACTGTTCGTTTAACTTGATGCGTTATGTACATACGCGGCTGCGCGGTTTACGTGCGACAAACTAAAGAAGTCCTTGACGAAGCGGCTGCAGCAAGGGGAGTCGCGACGCTCGAGCGTCGCATCTTTTTCTCGCACCGCCATCACCAATTGCGAACGCGTTGCCATGACAACGCGCATGCGCACTACCGTAACGTCGTAGAGGACGCACGTTCTGCCGACGCGGTGCGACTTGTCGCTGCGTTTATTTTTAATAAGCGTTTGAACGTAGCGTGGGAGTTTAGTCAATGTGCAGTAGGCTTTATATATACATATATATATGTGTATCCACATGTGCTACATGTATGTACGATAAGCAAGTATTCAACTCTGTATACTACAGAAATTGTGGATGTTTTCCATATTTTTTTAAAACTCTTTTATCGATATAATAGCTTCTAGATGCTTTGGAGCTTCTTCAACGTCGCTTTGATGCAAAAGGGCGTCGCGACGCATAATGCACTACTGAGAATGTACTCGGAACGATAAATAATGTTGTTAACCCTCATTCATCGATAAGTTATATAGTTATTTCTCAAAGTGAGCAAAAAAGAGTCGAGCAACAACACAACATACTATAGCGCGGCTTGATACGCTCGATAAAAAAGTAATTTTCTGATAAGATTACTCGAAGTTATAGTCAATATGGGATAGGGTTCAAAATCCTGGGACCGATCACGCCATATTTTATCGGGCCTCCACAGTCGTCTCGATGCTTCCTTGTGTTTATACAGAGTAGCGCTGTCGATAAGATTTTTTTTTATTAGGAAAGTGTACACGATGATTTATTATATACGTTTGCCCCGCTCAAGTTGAACAATTACGTGTTAAATATATTGTAAAGATTAAAAGGAATAAACATTCACTAGAGATTTCACGTGATTCGCCTATTTGCGTTATTTCTTTTTACGGTCTTCCGGTACCATCACGTTAATTTTTAATATCCCATACGGAGCTTTCGGATCGGCCAAAGAAGGTTTCTACTGTACCGGCCGAGCGACCAATCTCTACTAACTAAATCAGACCGCAGGGCGAGCGGTTAATCGTTAAAAATAGCCAGGCCGACGACAGAAGAAGAAAGTCGACGAAGTGGGTTTTCGAAAGCGAAAGTCCAAGAGGCATTCGGACGACAAAAACATTGAGCAATCTTGTGTCGGATCGGGACAGCTTAGTACTACCGGTAAGGATCGCAGACCCTGGATACGAAAATTGTACGTCTGACTTTCAGAATTTTGCCTCGGGCCCTTCTGTAAGTGCTACACCTTCGGATGAGCTACTTGGGTTATTGGTACTACTATTACTACTACTTATTGGATACCATTGAATAATTGGTAAAGTATAATAATTTTGATGGTAAAAAATGCATGCCTATGCGACCGTAAAAAAAAATATTTTTTTACTTACTTAAAATAATTGATCGACCAAGTGTTGTTTATTTTTAATTAATTACAGAGAAATGTTCGAGTCTTGAGTCTCATCTGTTGCCATAAATTGTGTAACTTTGTATAACATATCAGAATATGATGATTATTATTAACTAGTATTTTTGGCAAAATGTCAGATATAGCAATACGTCACCCTTACCGAGAATGTATTCGAACTTTGACCTTGGTTGACGTTACTTAAACCAACGTTTCTCTAAAGATATGTAACTTTAGGATCATTAACACGAAAAGGTCGTTTATCGAATTCAAGAGCACACGACCTAAGGTTAACTGTCAACAGGTCATATTACCTGACCAGGTGTGTAGGTAGGGTTCGGAGGTCAAGATCATATATATCAAGGCCACTCAATACAATAAATATAATTACATCATTCTGACACAATAGTTAAGTGTCACTCTCGATAGTGAGTCAATTTTTTTAACCAAGGTCATGGCAATATTAAAAGATACAAGTGTTCGAATACCATGAAGATTTTGGAATATTCTATAATGATCGAACGAGAGTTAATATAAAATAAAACAATATATAATTATCATAGTCAACAATTTTCTATTAAAAAAAATCAAGTCAATTAATCAGTCTTTTACCTGAACTAAAAAAAAATTCTGATTAACCGTAGAAAACGCAAGCAATGATTTCGCATCTATTCGGAGAAAGCATTGATGAAATGGAAAGTTCAGGGGTTTCCGTGACTGTAACGAAAGTAACGCATCGAACGAGCTCGCTGCGCACACGGCATGAAGACCGAAAGTACTTTACATCCTCTAGGATGATACCAATGAAAGATAAAAAGATTATCAAAAGGATGTCAATTGCTCGTATCGAGTGTACGTGAATATTCTATATAAATAAATGTATGCAAAGGTATAATATACTATATAAATAAATATATACAGTTCTGATGATAATGATGATGATGATGATGTTGGTACCGCGAAATGCTCGTCCTTGAACTTCGCAGAGTTCATCAGCCCGCAGGAAAGTAATTCTAGATCTAGAAATCGAACACCAGTCGGTACCCTAGAAACAAGTACATTGACAAGTAACATAAGCCAGCTGTATATTTAACGCTATCATAGAAATGGAAAGTCCTGCAGGAAGCTGAGGAATAGTTGAAAGTAAACGCTCGACTGCTTCCATGCAGATACTGCGCAGCGACTGAAAAATGTTTTTCGACGTAACGAACGACTAAACTTACGATGAACCGTCGAATTTGCGAACTGTAAAACCCGACGAACAAGACAGTGCGAACAGCTTGAACAATGCGACCGTTCGAAATGGAAAGTCGTGAAGGATATCTGCCGTTACAATTGAAAGTGGCTTTAACCGACTAACAACTGCCTAGCACTGCGTTACTTTCAATGAATCTTGTTGGCTCTGTATAGTATACAGTATCTGTTATACTAACTGAAAAATACCAGGCAACTTTATATCCGTCGGTACTGTCGCTACATAGAGACTGGACTTTAGTCACTAACGGGGTCTGAACGTTCTGCACAGAGTTCGTTCTTGCGTATCGACTTCCTGATACGCTCGACTCGTTCGTCGTAGTAATTCTCATGTGGGCGACAATTTTTAACGTGCTCCAAATCGAATATTGACAGTTTAAGATAGATTTTCACGAGTTCGTTCCAAGATGACATATGGATGTTTGACTAGACTCTTAAATTCTTCACGTCGCGTCGCCTTTCTGATTGTTCCCGACATATGGAATTTTACAAAGCTAATAATAAGATGTTTGGAAATTTTTTTTCGTGAACATCGTATTGTCGCTGCGATGAGATAACGTCCTGAAGAGTAAGCGTCATTATAGAAGACATTAACTCCGAGACGCGGTGTACAGCAAAACAAGAACCGGCTCTGACGTCACGGTAGAAAAAGTCGCAGAGCCTGCGTGGGCAAACAGCTACTCCACTGTGCGGATTACCTATGCGATGGGGAATTTCATGGCGTTCAATCTAAACGTGAGTTCTAGACATGATCGTGACTTGGTACTGGAGGACTGCTCGGACGTTGAATATGCAGACTTGCATAACACGAGAATTTCTAAGGTTCGTGGATAAACATAACCTAACCTAGACTATGACATTTAACACGACGTGAATTGTCGTAAAAGTCCAGCGTAAAACAATTCTACGTATGACATTCAGTGTATTCTATATTCTATGTATTACGTAGGCACATAAATGAGTGCATCAGCACTGAGGTACTGCGATATATAGATACAAGAATGGAAATAATAATCCGGCCTAAGGTGTTCGCCTTAGCGAATCCAGTAAAAGAGACGGGACCTCGCCAATGCCTATCGCGGTAATGTCGACTTGCGTAAATATTTTTAGAACGCGGAACAGGGAAACGAAACCGAAGGTTAGAAGCAATAGGCGGGGACATTGAACGAGGAACACGACCTCTGTGGGACTCCCGTACCTTTTGGAGAACAGACACGAGTCGTCGATTCTCATAGAACGTATCCTGACACTTAATATGCGAAATGTGTCCGCTAAAGCCTCGCCTTACGCATAGTACCACTTCCTACGGGTCCTAGTAAACTCATCTCAATATTAATCGCCACAATGTATTACTATTGTTTTCTCTTAATATCGTATTCCAGAAGTTCGTTCTTCAGGTGCATCCATACTCAATATTATAGATATTAATAGCTGTTAATAGTCACCAAGATAGACTTTAGTAAAGTTTCCACTACGTGAGTAAGTGATAATGGCCCGACATAGAAAAAGAAAAATTTTTGGAACTTGGCCAAGAATTTCGGGAATTCCCTGCGAGCATTCTGACGCGTGGCTCGTTACATGAAACCATCTTCATTTATCAGGCTTTAGATACATAAACAGATTATTGCAATGGAATTGATTGATTGAAATTGCTATATACTGGGCAGTATAAATTCCATTAATTTTTGGATACACAAAGACAATACTGTTTCTATAACATATTGGGCACAGTCAGCTACGTATCTTCATTGCACTGAACGTAGCAATGTATTATTATCGAATTACCGGGTGTCTTGCAATTCTCTTTCGTAATCGGTCGTTTCGTTGCGCGGAATATTAAGCCGGTGTTACGCGTGACTTTATGTTTTCTTTCACGTGTTCTACTACCATTACCATTTCTACTATATATTTAACCGAATGTATGCGTACAGTCATCTACTTGACTCTATCTGGTAATGTATAACCTAACCTAAACTATCTTACCTGTATATCCGCAATCTGCATTTCTATTTATCCAGCTGAATTTAACGTTCTCTGTTTCTCTATCGCGAACAAAAAACTTTCTACGCGACTAGGTTAGGTGACGAACTTTCACGGCTATCTGCTTACGGAATCGCTCCAGAAGTAGACATCGCCTTGTATCCTAGACCGTCAAGACCTTCTTCGGAAGCTCGTTTCCATTTTGATCAACTCCAAGGAGAGGGAAGGTCCTAGATGTCGAGGACTTCAAGATCTATAGTTATTCATCGACTATTACGTATGTAGTCGAGTCACTGAGAAATTCAAGTAACGACTCCATGCGGAAAATTGTAATGAAAATTAGAACGTAATTAGATTTCGAGGTTAAAAATTGATTAAAGAAATTTTTATGTCAACGTTTATTCTTCTTTCACTGACCTTAACTTTAAGGCAGTCTTCCACGAGAGAGCAAGGTCAAAGTCAATCGAGCGTGAGAGTCGTGAGTTACGTGAAAAATCGTCAAAGCCAACGACTATGAAGGTGCGCCTGTATATATCGAGGCCATTTTGAAAGGCACTCTTGTTGACGATAACGCACCCGCAGCGACGTTAAATGGCTGCTTTGTAAATTCTTGATTTTCACTCCATCTAAGGCGAGAGCTCCCTTTCGTTTCGTGTGAGAGCTTCATTATGAAAATGTATAACTCACTGCACCACGCAAATTCTTAATATTCAACGCGACTCGCGAGACGTTACAAAATGAGTTACAGAGCATTGCCGAGAGGATAACATAACCTTTATATAATTTCGTAAAAGTTGCTGTTGCAGCAGCAGTCAGGACTAGGCCGGATTTCCTGCAGCTTTGGTATACGCGATCACGTTCATGACTTATATTACCTTTTACATCTTTTATATAATATCTTACGTACGCGGGATGAGATCGGTTGATCGTTTTATTGAGAAATTTCCTAAGATCAACGAGAAGGGACGTGGTGACCTCGCTTTCACGCGATTCCACCGGAATTAGAAGCGGATAACGACAGAGTGTAAGGACTTTTGAATTAGACATCGTGGGACTCTGCCATCTACTGCAATAAATGGCAATTGGATTTGTTTTTGAGCAACCGCGACCGACTTAAGTAAAGTGCCAGTACAGTGAACTTAATAAAGAAGGTAAAGAAGATTTTTTATTTAGCATTATTCTTCGTCTCAAAAGTATTTATTATCAGAGTATTTCGATTGAGCTAGTCTATCTTGCGTTCGAGTAGTTTAATGTAAACTCTCTAGATTACCGATATGAAAGCGAAGCTGAAAGTACTTGTTAATCTGCGTTTGCAGTCGACTGATCTAATGGCTTTACCGTCGAGTGTTATTTAATGCCGTATCGTTGTAGCAGTGGCGATGCCAGACACGAGTTACAGGAAAAATTACAACATGACGGTGGGGATTGCGGGGGAAGGAGGGGAAAATGATAAAACATCGCGTGAATTGCGATACAACCATAATGACGCTGACCCGCTTGAACCTTTTGGTCATCTTTCAGGCTGTGAAATCTTTCTAAAATATCACAAAATGTTGCTTCTTTAAATAGAATAGGATTAAGGATTCTCCGTAGAAAATTCTGAAAGATGCGCCGTCTACAAATGGACACGGACATGTTCTCTCTCGAGTAAAAGGGAGAAAATACGATTTGAATCGTAGGTTTCATTCAGGCTCATTCATAAGCCTTGACAAGGAGGCGTAGAATTCGAATTCTTTGAAGGATCCTTATTTCTAAATGTACTATTTTTCAACAGTTACCGAAGCCTTTTGTCGTCTAGAGGATTTCGAGCGTACAACCTGTAATTTGAAAATACCATAAAATATTCTACAGTATATCTTTGACATTTTCAACCGTGAAAGTGCTAAACATCTATCACCATTTAGAGTTAATGTCCAGTTATGCACGAAGTCTAGACTAGTATTTTCATGTGCATAGAATTACGGTTATTGCATAATATTGGAAAATATTACACGGGTTGCGTTTCGAGGTTTAACAAAAATTCTTTATGCTATACCTTTGATAGGAGGTCAAGACGTTTTTTTTTGTATTATAATATTTATCAAAACTAAAACTAATAAAAAATGGTTACTCACGGTAAATATTCCATTGATTGCTTAGTGGTTACAGGTGTAGTGATTTTTTAATGGAATTAAGCGAATTCATGAATTATTACGAAGTAATTAAGTCGAATTGTTTGCATGTAAACTATTCGGAATGGCTTCCTGCTTTTCAAAGGTAGTTTCAAACACGAGTCAAGGTTCATACGACGTTTAATATATGTGCTTTTTTGTTCCAAATATTTTTATGAATGCCATACGCACTCTGTAAATTCTCTCAATGTCGAAGACAATCTTTGCGGTCACAGGCCAGTCATAAAATCATGGCGAAATTTTAAGTGGGTGATAAAAGTCATGCTAAATTGTAGAACAAAGAGAATTCATAATTGGTAACGCGTGCAGTGGCGCCATCTGTAGTACAAACTTGTAAAAGCAACGCGCACTAGCAGACGATAAACCAAATTTAAAAATTAGCTCTTAAATCACTGATCGAATACGATTCTGTCACTTTGCTTTATAAAAATAAACTTGAATAATTATCAAAACCACAACATCCCCTTAACCTTGATTGAATTGCAGAATGAAGTTTGCAATTAAAATTTCAATTGTTCACCGACAATTATCATGCCTACTTTTAGAATCGTGATCATTAGCATATCCGTGCTACAGTTTTTAAAACTGACAATCGCCTTTCATTATATTTTACATTGTAAATACGACTTAATATTATTACTTAGTATTAACTGTGGCGCCTTTTCGCGGCCGGCCTATTATCATTTGATCTGTATGGAAATACTATGCATTTCCAAAACATTCGTGTCGTGAACACTTATGCTCATTTCAAAAAACATCGAATCCCCTATCGGTCACACACAAGCTCCTTACTTTTTTGTCCTTAGTGTCAAATAGTTCAGTTTGAGAAGCGGCTTTGCGAAGAGAAGTAACGACAATGATGGCGTTCCTTGCTAAAATTCCAAGATTCGAGGTATGCTACGTAGAAAATATAAAAATGAAGTACGTTAGAGCGTCCCATACGAAAGATTATTCAGGTCGATGAACCATGTATGTTATGAGTTTAAGATAAATTAAGTGGGAACAAGTGGGTGAGTGACACAAGAAAAGTATGGAACACAGATTTTAAATGTGCCATAGCGAAGGTAACCACCATCTCGTGGAGAATCGAGGAATTATAATCATCGTGTTTAACATTTTATCTGACTGAAAAATGAAATTTATGATACCCGCATGGGCATCGATTTTTCTTAACACTAAACCTACATGTATATTGATAACCGTAATACATATTATTGTTTCGAATATTGTACTGGTACCTCTGGTATCCAGTAGAAGTAGTGTTCACCTGTACTATTTTCGTGGAAAATCGACGGAGAAAGTCACTGATGACCGACCAAATGACAAAAAAGATTTCAAATCCCTTTCAAGAAAAATTTGTCATGATTTTTTTTTACTGGTTTAGATGCCATCTTGAGATTATGTGATGAGAATAAATTTTAATAATAGAGGTCTTATGTAACTATTTTAACGACTTGTCTGATAAGACACGTTGGTGTAACGATCTTATCGTATCAAAGGCTCATCGTTTATATGGACGGAAACAATTTGGAATAATAAAAGTTCGTTATCTTGTTTTTCGTCCGAAAACAGAGCGTAGGGTGTACTTTATTTGTTCGATAAGATTTTTACTCATTTTCTAACGGACTTATACTGTCATGAATCCTATCATTTTTTAATGATTAAATAATTCATCATTGATTTTCGGTGACCACATTTCTTTCTTGTACTTACCTTTTCAGATGAAACTCGCCACGAGAGCCTACAGTGCGCCGGCTGTTAAAATGTATATAGACGGACAATTCGTAGGTAAAGATCATTGGACAACAATGGCGTCATTAAAAGTTTTTATATTAACCAACAATCTATTTTATACGTACAGATTCCAAGACTACGGAATTTACTGATATTCATGATCCAGCGACCAATGTAGTTATTTCACGAACGCCAAAATCAACCAAAGAGGAAATGGAACAAGCTGTAGATAGCGCTAAGGCAGCTTATGAAAAATGGCGGCATACCAGCGTTCTCACTAGACAAAATTTAATGTTAAAGTATCAGACGTTAATCCGCGAGCATTCGGTTAGTATTCCAATGATTATATAATAATTTGTATATGTCTGTAATACAAATAATTTTATTTGCAGAAAGAAATTGCGGAAAGTATTGTGCGAGAGAATGGAAAGACTATGGCGGATGCTGAGGGTGACGTACTCAGGGGTTTACGTGGGTATAAATTATTCCGATATAATGTATCAGTATGCAAATTTATTTATGCTGGAACGTATAAGATAATATAATTTGGGCCACGTTTTTTTTCAGAGGTTGTCGATGCGTGTACGTCGATACCAACTTTACAAATGGGAGAAACCGCAGCAAATATTGCGACTGATATGGATATAATTTCTTATAAGGTTCCTCTAGGTGTAACAGCATCCATTTGTCCTTTCAATTTTCCGGCAATGATTCCTCTTTGGTCATTTCCTATATCCGTGAGTTGTGGCAACGCCACAATTTTGAAACCGTCTGAAAGAGTACCAGGAGCTTCCCTCATTCTGGCTGATCTCTTCGCAAAGGCTGGCGCTCCTCCAGGACTTTTAAATATTATTCACGGTCAGCATGAATCTGTTGATTTTATATGCGAGCATCCTGATATCAAGGCAGTATCATTCGTAGGTTCGGATCAGGCTGTACGTTTATAATACTTTTCGATTACCATAGTATTGTAAACTTGCGACAAAGAGAATTTACGAAACATTACACATTCGCAGGGAAAATATATATACAAGCAAAGTAGCGCACACGGGAAGCGTGTACAGTGCAACATGGGTGCCAAAAATCATTGTATCGTAATGCCAGACTCAAACAAAAACAAGACAATATCTCAAATTGTTGGAGCAGCCTTTGGAGCGGCGGGTCAAAGGTGTATGGCACTGTCAGTCGCCATTTTCGTTGGCAAATCCAAAGAATGGATTAAGGATATTGCTGAAGCTGCCAAGAGGTTGAAAGTCAATGCTGGCCATATACCTGGAACTGATCTTGGTCCAGTTATCTCGCCTCAGTCGAAGAAGAGGATCTGTGAACTTGTGGAGTCTGGTGTTAAAGATGACGCTGATTTGGTATTAGATGGTAGAGACCTCGTGGTACCTGGATACGAAAATGGAAACTTCGTAGGACCCACAGTCTTATCTTCTGTCAAGGT
This sequence comes from Hartigia nigra, assembly GCA_031001745.1. Lineage (NCBI taxonomy): Eukaryota > Metazoa > Arthropoda > Insecta > Hymenoptera > Cephidae > Hartigia > Hartigia nigra. The sequence goes on from JARPRG010000294.1 coordinate 2,069,667, forward strand.
TAAAAAATCACTTCCTATTTATCCACATCATTCAGTTTTTTCTGTTTTTAATACAAACTTCCTCTTTAATCATTTGTATTCACTTCAGACACACATGAAGTGCTATAGCGAAGAAATTTTTGGACCGGTACTTGTGTGCCTTGACGTTAACACTTTGGACGAAGCTATTGAACTCATTAATAAAAACCAATATGGCAATGGAACTGCCATATTCACTACTAATGGTGCTACGGCACGAGCTTTTACCAATAGAATTGAGGCAGGTCAGATAGGAATCAATGTACCTATTCCTGTGCCACTGCCGATGTTCAGCTTCACTGGAAATAAAGGGTCATTTTTGGGCGATAATCATTTTTATGGAAAATATGTACGTTCTTTGATTTAATTTTTTACGTTTCAATTGATACCTTACCTTAATTGCTTATATACATTTTTTTACAGGGAGTCAATTTCCATACTCAGACGAAGACTATAACGCAACTATGGCGCTCTGGAGACGCTACTGATATAAGTTCCTCGACGGCCATGCCTACCATGCAGTAATAAATGATCTTGCTGCGATTTTACAAAATATACTGAAATAGGACTCTACACTAAATCTATTGAACCAAAGTTAAATTAATGGTAGACTCTTGCGAAATTCTATGTTTTCCAACATCCCAGTGCAGTCTTCCACTTGTTAGAATTTAGTATGCAAGATTTATTTTTGTTACAGCGTATCATATATTTTTTATATTACAAATAAAATTGGTTTCGTTAAATATTCGCGTTCCATTATGTCCCTTGCACTTGGTTATTTCCGTTTGAAATTTTATTATCTACCGGAAATACAGAGAGCGCATGCGTAGCTAGATTTCATCCCTACGTGCTGAAAAAAGGCGCCTGCGCGTCTTCCAAACGCAGGTATTTCCTCACAGGCGAGGTTCTCCCTGTCCCGGATAATCACGTACGCTCTGACAACTCGTCTGGAAAAACGCGGATAAAAAATAATAAAGCGTCACAAACCTGTCTCCAATACATATCGTAAGTACACATAGTAAATGGTGTATACCTCATACATAAGCAAAACTATCGAAAATTCAGTATTGTCATCAAATCATTGCGAAGTATACGTCAGAGCCAGTGAGGATTATTTGTTTTTACCATTTTGAATAAATCGAAAAGACAAAAAATTATTTAAAAAATGCCTTATATTACATTGTCTTTTATATGGTGCTTGTGGGAAGTATGATAGCTGATAACAAAAGAATGGGGTTTATAAATAATTTGGTCCGAATAAAAAATGTCGATATCGATTGCCTTTCGGTATCCTATCTTGTGTCTCTTGAGGATTTTGAAAACGAATCGTCAGCCCCTTTGAACAAACTGTTCCCCTTCGCAGCCTCATAAATATTAAATGACATGGCGAAGGGTGTATGCATACCGAAAGTTCCCCTTTGCAATCACGTAAAATCAATTAACGGAAGCAATGGCAGAACAGGAAAAATTAATTGGGTCCTTTTTTACTTTCAGTAATAATTTAGAAAATGTACAAAACAGTTCGTAAGGGCGATGCGAGCCTTCAATACACAATCCTCCCCCAAACGGACCAGTTCAATGCCAGTGGCTTTCCGCCGGCTGGAAATAAGCCACGACCGAAGATCATCAAGTACACCATGGGGACGCTGATGATACTAATAATATTATCCTGCGTCGCGACGCCCTTTCTAATGAATCAAAACGACCACAATCTATTCGCTAGTACTGTCCTGGCAATGGGACGCGTGGAGCACGAGGTCTTTACGGACGCAAAGGACAAAGGCCAAGAACCTAGCACCGACATGGAAAAGAGTAGGATCATCGGGATCCTGACGAAATCACCAGAGAATTTTGACAGGAGAAAAAATGACGAAGATACGACCTCCACGGGCAATTTTCTAGAAAAGGAGAACATTACTGAATTGGCGGTAAAAGGTAATTAATGAATTAAATCAAATATATCTAATTAGTATATTTCATAGTAATTTATTATTTATAGGCTTGATATCCTCGTCCTCTCTGCGAACTACAGCAATTCCGTTATCTAGTACTCAAAGAATTTTATCAGCTGTAAGCACTACTATGGCTACAAGAACAATACTGTCATCGAGTACATCCATGGATTCAATGTCACCCTTATCATCGACCAGAGTACCTTTGAATCCTTCTAGAAAGTTACCAAGAGTGACATTGAAGTTACGAGAAAATGAGACCATACCCCAAATGTACATGAAGGCTGGTATAGCCTCTTACAAAAAAGGTAACATCACGACAAGTGTCCTGGCCCATGGGCTGAGTCTCGAAGGCCTCATCTTCAAGACACCGGAAGGAACGATAAAACCCTGGCAGCAAAAGTGGCCGTTCGCCGAAGGGTCTTCGTACTTCCAGTGGAAGGTTAGTAACACGAAGTTGAATTGAGATCAGGAACGTGTATAAATATTGATCGCGTTGCAGCAGAGCTATGCAAAGCGCAGAAGTTCGATCGTCAGAATGAGGCTGTAGTATTGGCATTACCGAAACGTCCTATAGCAGCCATTGAATAAGGAGTCACGAAAGTATCTTTAATACAATGAATTTTCAGGGTATCAACCAGGTATCCGTTAAGGTCTACGTAGTACTTGCGTATCTGGCAGTTTTGGCGATAGCCAGTCTCCTCCTGATGTTCTACGTGCACAGAAGAGCCTCCAGGGTGCATCGACAGAACCTCGAGGAGCCAGAAGTGGAAGGTCAGGAAGAGGACAAGTCTACGTTACTAGGAGCTGAGAGTAAGGATCCCGAAGAGAAGGAGTAATCCGGTGACTCATTTCAAAATTAAAAAACATCCTATACTTAAAGTACTAATCGCCTATTTGTACAACACATCAGTTAGGGTTAGGTCTTCCACGCGAAATACTAACAGTGGCGATCTCGGTTTCATTCGAATCTTTCAAATTTAAATGATAAATTTGAAACGACTCTTTGAACTTGAGCCTTTGGTCACGTGGCACCTTTTTAAATTGTACTGTTCGCGCAGCCTCGCGTACGGCTATCACGCTGCTTTGAATGAAACGAACTGTAAAGAGGTGAGAATGGGGAAAAATAATGATCGAAGATCAACGGGTGGGATAAAAATTTAACAGTTGTATCTGTGTGCTCACTATTTTTTACTCCTTGCTAAGAAATTATAACGACAGTGCTAATGGGAGCTTTCTGAATACTGCGTCACGACTGGTTATCACGATGCTCGGTTGTTCATAGAATCTTTTTTTGGAGTTCTTATTTTTAATCAAATTTTTTATTATTGCTACATTCATTATATAATGACGGTTTCATAATGACGATTATACGTATCTTTTTACGTGCGATCAAGTAGAGAAAGAATCATTAACAATTTGTCTTCTTGTTATTATCAAAAGAAAAAGCGTCATCAAATCATGCGTGGTATTAGCGTCAGGTCTTATCTGATTTACGTCTTAAATTCGATGATTACGCAATTGAAGGATAATGTATTTATTTTGTATATGCGATGGTGATAATCAGCGTGACTCTGCTCGAATACCGTTTATTGGTATTCCAAAACTTTATGCCGATTATACAGTCACGTATATTATCACCAGTAACGTGAACAGAAGATGCCACGTATGTTGGGGACTTACGGGGCCTTTTTACAGTGGCGACACTCACGTTTGCACGCAACGTTAATAACACGTTGATAACATTATAGTGTTTATGAAGTTTTTGTTTAATGGCGAACGAAAGGAATGGGGTTTACGTTATCGTTTAGAGTTGTCTTAATTTTGTCATCTGGAAAGAGAGGGAATTTAAGGGGGAGCGCATTGCGTGTGCGCGAGTATGGGAGAAAGAGGGCACAAGAAAGAGGGGAAAAAAAAAATGTGTTGCATTCACTTGAACTCTGTGATTTATTTATTTTTTTCCCCATAGGATCATGGGAACTATTTTGACAATTAGTTTAAATCGCTATGGGAATTAATGATTACTTGAATTTTTTTGTTTTCGTGAAAAAAAAAAGTTTAAATATTGGTAGCGATAATGGCATGTGGTAAAGATCGATGAACGCAACGAAATTACAGTCATTCGTAAAATCTAACCTTAACGATGTTTAAAGATTTTTTGGATTGTATTGGAAAAAATGAAAGAGACTCATGCTGTGGTTATTTTTCAATTACATTATAACGTACAGGCCAAAGCAAATGATCAACAGGTATCACTATTATAATGTCATACAGAATTTTCAGGATTGAAAGATTTAATAATTACCTACCTGGGATCCTGCAGTCAGGAACTCATGGGACACATTAGATGAGAATTTCCGTACAAAGATAATGTTCGATGTGTTGTCGAGAAAATCAAAGAATAAAAAAAAAACGAGACACTAAACGCGGTAGCTGAAAGAGAGAAAGACGGTTATAGTTTCTATTTTAAAGATTATATTTTTTTAACTTTATTAATTTTCGACTTCCACGTATAATTATATCATAATAAATTATTGTATATACCCTATTGTGGGATCGTACAACGGGAAATAGATGTCTCTAAATTTCATGTTATACTGATTAATAAAAACAAAGATAAGAATTTCTTTCCCATTATGCGATTCACGTTGCATTAACTAGCTTAGGTAGGCCAAACAATTCTATGTATATAATTAATACTGTATGTCATGACGATTGCAATGCAGTTATCGATTGTGGTGTTTATTATTGATAATCGAATTGTTAATTGAAATTGGGAAAGAATAGCTCACGCCTAATTAGGGCCTATAAGTGTATAAAAAAAACGAATAAAACGTTAAGAAATACTTAAGGTTTCGTCTCATTTAAATCCACGCGCATGCGCCAAGTCGTAATAGAAAAAAAATAATCGAAAGACCGGTTGTTGTCCTTGACTGACGGTCAAAAAGAAGAGTTGCGAAATTACACCAATCTCTATCATTCTCAGGAAATCCAGGTATTCGTTAAAAGATTTTTATCTGAAAATATTGCCTACGTTTCTGTCAATTGTTTGATCAATATATTCGAAGTCCCGTGGAATACAAATATTGACATTCCCAATTAATCAAAGAAGCGAAGTTTTTATTTTAGCTGAGAATCGTATAAAATTGAAGAAAAATTATTCATAGAAATTCAGTCATCCTTTATATTTATTAAATTTGCTAATATTATAATTTTTTTCTTACTTTCCAAGAAATAATTTCATTTTCCTCATTGGAGTTCGTCTGTATCAGCTTTACGACGGCTTTATCAACCGTTTCTATACTGAGGTATACTATGTCCAATAATTGTTTGGACATTTCTCGTAAAGATGGCGACATCGTATACAATGGCGCACTCATGGTAAACGTATACACACGCACTCCTCTATTTCCGTAGAGGTCGAACGCATGTGCTAGGACATTTACCAAACAAGATTTTAGTACGGTTTGGGCTTTTGCCGGACGCTCTGGTATACCTTCTCTCTGTCGATTGGCATCGTGAGTACAGCATATGTAATTTTGTTAATAAAAAAAAAAGCCTAACAAAGAAACACGATAATTCTTGTCAATATAAATAATAATTTCTAATCAGCTTTTTGTGCATAATGAAAAATTGCGTAATTACCAATGTAATGAAAATGGAATTACTCATATTTTCAAAATCCTAATAATCGTTACAAACGGCTTTAAATGGCAGGATTTGTTAGTAACTATATCTTATCATAGAATTATTAGTATTATTTACAAATCTCTCAACAGTCTTACTCGCATGTACTCCCAGATGTCTTTGCAATTTTCTTAGATGTTCTAGTTTTATCAATGCCTTGATCCATAGACGTAAAAATTGCAAACAAAACATACATCACTGATAAGGTAGATCTAATGCTGTAGTTTCATAAATTGTGCTCATATATATGTATATATATATATATATATATATAAACTAAAAATAATTACAAAGGCTAAAGCACTGTCTTTCCTTTTTATCGCACTCATTCATCAGTCTAGGATATTCGCTACTTTGTGAAACGTGCCTTAATTATCAACCTTCTGTATAGATATGCAGGACACTGCGTTAAGATAGTCAATAGCATAAGATTAGCCAATAAACGTGCTAATCATTACAGATTTTAATTAACGACAATCACTTAGCATTTAATAATAACATATCAGACCATGATACTACTTAAGGATTTTCTATCTCCGTATTATTAATAAAACTCAAGGAAGTAGGAGAAGTTAAAATTGTCTTTTTAGGTTAAAACGTTCATGATAATTGGTTTTAACGCCCTTTTTAATAACCGCGCAAATTTCTCCATTTTGGAAACACCCCAAATCAGCTGTTTCGGACAGCTTTCTACCCCTAGTCCGTTTCAATCGATACACCAAAGCATATCAAGCTGCGTTTTTGCACGTGTATGGATTTGTATACATATATCGTTATATATATACATATGACTCTCGTAGAATATTACAATCTACCAAGGGAAGCCCAACGCTTTGGAAGGAAGCCAAAAATACTTTGGTTTCTTCAAAAATAATGCTCTGATGCGAAGATACTTTCTGAATTGAAATTGCGACAGAACTTTACTAAGGGTTCATACGTGTTGCGCAATTAATTAATTAGAGAATTAATTATTTATTCAATTAATCTTAAAGGAGTGAAGCACTTGGTGAAAAATTGATGTAATTTTTGTTTATCTTTAAGACAGGTAATAAACATTATATCTGTAAATCTTACCTGAAATTCCTTTGGATATCTAATGGCAGTAAGGATTAATAAGGGATTAATGGCAATTTGTTGTTGTTCATTATAACAAAAATACGAATTATCAACATCGTTAAGTATAAAATCTTATCAGGTAATTGTCGCACAGCTTTTAAACAGGAATCGAATCTGTAAATATATTTTCAAACACATGTACAAATATTAAGACCATTTTAATACGTAATTAGGCTATGATAAACCTTATGGTTTTTCTTTTGCGAATTTCAAATTCGCACCACTCTAGCGAATGTTATCAGTAAAATTTTGTTCACTTATAGCATAACGCTATTTCTAAAAGTGATTTCGGTTCGAAGGTCATTAATGATATCGACATCATCTATCCAAATATGCGATGATACATAGAAAAAGGCATAGAGTAATTACAAATTATGTAAACACTGGTTATATCGTACTTTCATTTGGCTCAATTGAATATCATGCAGTCTCTATGAAATCTCTTTCGAGACGTGATTATGTACAAACGTGGATTAGGCATATTCGTTTTGGGGTTATCGGTTCAAACGATTAGTCGGTAAAAATATAGTCGCGTGACATAATCATCTATGGCTTTTATATAAGTGTATAGGATGTTACACGAAATAATCGCTCGGTAATAACTTTCAGATAGATTTTCTCAGAATTACATGTGATCAAAATGGCCGAATTATTTATTGTCTTGAATTTGGTTCTGATATTATTGTTTTCTTTTTGTCATTATCTATTGAATGTAATATAATCTAAGCCGAGATAACGCAATTCATTTTGAGCAATTAATGAACGGTCAAGATTAGGCTAGGTGTAGAATTTTTATAAATGACAACTCATTGAGAAATCGCTATCGATCATGTAACGTTCGGACAGTGAAATCCTACATGAAGAAATAAGCTAGGTACAGCCAAGATATTTTGAGATTAAATTTATAATTTTCAAAACTCAAAATTTCACTCGTAAATTTCTCGAAAACAGGGTTATAATCTCTGACCTTAGTCGTATTGATATTCTGTTTTACCTTAAACGTGAAATATGCTCTTACAGAGAATAACCGGTTTTTCTTTAGGTGTTTCTAAAAAATTAATCTAATTTTATGTCTTGCTATCGTGTTTTCAAGACTCGTTCTATTTTTCCGAATACTCTAAGTCCTCATGTTTCTTCTTATCAGTGCAGCTGATACGAACTGCATCGTATTGAGACTGGAAAGAAGTTGTCTATTGTATATAAGAAAACAGCTTTATCTACATCTTTTTCTTCACTTAATATCTAATTGCCATTCAGTACATACGCGGGGTATTGGTTAAAATTTCCAGTACAATAATTTGCTAAATACGATCTAGAGCAATTGTCGAAAATCTTCACTCAGTCGTCTCAATTGATACTTATTGCCCTTGAGGTCTCGTTTCTATTTAATTCCATAACTAGCACCTATATCAGTGTGTCTATCTTTCCGTTCCTATCTATGACAATAATAGACTACGATTACATTACCAAAGTGCAATCCATGTTTTTTCCAGTAACGGCGTACGATCCTCAGCAGCTGTATGATTGTGCAATATTTGAAAGTGAAACGGGGCTAAGTGCGGTCATCGGTACACTTTTATTTTATGCGACTATCAACAACATGGAAACGCGCCTTTACGTATCTTTTATTTCTCGCCCCGAGGCGTTCATTATTGGGACAGAAAAAAATAAAGCAGAAATCATATAAATATCTGTCGACAAAAAATATCAATCTAACACGACCGGAAGTATCGAATCTTTCGTATCTAAACAATCATCCGAAATATTATTCCTTGCACGATTTCACGATCAGTCGCAACATTTTATCTGACAACAAGACGCACACAAAGAGCATCGTTAACACAATTTTGCTGCCGCAAATTAATGAACACCTTTGCCACGTTATACTCGATACAATCATTTCCTTATCTTGTCAGTTGTCATCTTTTCTACATCCTTATTCTTATTGCGTTAATTATTAATGCGTTAAGGTATCTTTGACTTTTCCAGAAGAATTGTTTATTTATCGATATTGATTTTATAGGTATTTAAACGCATTCTAATGCTTCAGATTATGACACGCTCAGTTTCGCCTGACGCTAAGTAGCGTTATGAAACTTGGACGTCTGCCTAAGTCCAAGCAGTGACCTTATAACATTGGACTCATCTTAGTAGAACGCCTAAGCAAGCAACATTCAATTAATTGTAATACTTGTTTAATCTTATGTACATCTTTGCAAAATTATTATGGTTTATTTCAAATACTTACATACATGCACCACGTGTTTTTTTAAATAATTCATAGTGATTTGTGCGATTCAACACATTCAAGGTTAACACTCATTATCGTCTTATCTATACCTTTCACGATTCTCGTCATTATCGCGATAAATACGTTTTATATAATTGCCCCTGTTATGACTGGTTGCAATCTTGTGACCGATTATACAGGATACTATACTCCTAGATTTTTGGATGACCAGAATACGCATTGACGTACATCAGGTACTCGTGGTAACCGAAAAGTTGGAAAACAGTCAAGATATTTATTTCAAACATGCCACGTGAGCCGTGCACGTACCTGACAAACGATCAAGAAGACTGATTGATTTCTGAGCATTCGACACAGGCGAATGTAATTTATATTTATTTGTTACTATATAATAATTAAAGAATAAAATAGTGATAATAAAGCGTTAAAAGAGACGTATGACGTGTATTAATGAGCCATGCCGTTTAATGGAGATACTGGAATTGCAAATTGGATGTCGTCTCTAGGGTACAGAGTCTAAAGTTGCATAAGAAGTGCCGACCGAATATGTTTGCTTATTGTGACAACAAAGCCATCGGTTTACATTATGAGCGACTGAAAGTGTTTGTTACGTCCAGTTGGGTATTATGTGTTTCAGCATTGAAAAAAAAGATATATATATATATATAATATGGAAAGTTGCAATAAACTTTCCTGATATCTTGTTTACCAGCTTTCGTTCCTTTTTTGCTTATAGAAATTCGGCGTCCGTCAGAGTCCAGTGCGTCGAAGAGACCAAACTTTGAGTAGACAAGCAGAAGAGGAAACATCCTGAGCTCGACCGTACTCGACGAGCTTTAGAGGATTTGTGATCAACGAAGGAGATCGATAATTAATTGAAAGGAGGGATAAAATCAATTTCGAAAAATGTACGCTATGTACAGAGCTAGCCAGGCTCTGTCCAAGCAGAGATTGACACTTCAGACCTGCAACATTGTCACGAGAAGTTATGCGAGTGATGTCGAGTACAGACCGATTAGGAGTGTCCTGGTTGCTAATAGAGGTATTGACTAATAATGATAATAAATTAAGTGGATATTAATTTTGACGCATACCGATTCAATCAAAAATTAATGATCGATCAACCTTTGGCACCGAGTTAACTGCGTATTCTTTACAAAAGCTTTCCGATAAGGATGACTGTGACTGAGCCTTGCAAAAGTCATTGATAAATACTGATTAGCAGTAGTGAGGCTGTAAAATGTATAAAATAAAGACTGGCTAATAGATGTGACAAGATGGATAACATTTTTTTTACAGGCGAAATTGCCATTCGTGTCTTTCGAGCATGTAACGAGCTTGGAATTAGAGCGGTGGCTATTTACTCGGAACAAGATAAAATGCAGATGCACAGACAAAAGGCTGACGAAGGTTATCTTGTCGGTCGTGGATTACCACCTGTTCAAGCTTATTTGAACATCCCTGAAATCATCAGAGTAGCCAAGGAGAATGACGTGGATGCTATTCATCCTGGTTACGGATTCCTTTCTGAGAGATCAGATTTTGCACAGGCTGTTATAGATGCTGGGATCAGATTTATTGGTCCAAGTCCTAGAGTTGTACAGCAAATGGGTGACAAGGTGGCTGCTAGACAGGCAGCAATTGAAGCTGGGGTGCCTATAGTACCTGGTACCGATGCACCAGTTACATCTTCGGAAGAGGCTCAGGAGTTCTGCATGAAACATGGACTTCCGGTTATCTTCAAAGCTGCCTATGGCGGCGGTGGAAGAGGTATTATTATCCTTTGAGTTTGTTCTGCGAAATCGTGTCGTTGATATTTATTTATTTTGATCAGGTATGAGAGTTGTCAGACAGATGGAAGAGGTACGTGAGATGTTTGATCGTGCTTCGTCCGAAGCTGCTGCTGCTTTTGGAAATGGTGCTATGTTCATTGAGAAGTTTATTGAGAGGCCAAGGCATATTGAAGTGCAGTTACTTGGTGACCAAGCTGGAAACGTAGTGCATCTTTATGAACGTGACTGCTCTGTGCAACGTCGTCATCAGAAGGTAATCAGGATCACTAAGACCTCTTGTAAATATTCAATGATTATACTAATGAATTTACTTTGTATAGGTTGTCGAAATTGCACCAGCGCCAAGACTGGATCCTAAAGTACGAGAAAAAATGACTGATCATGCTGTGAAATTAGCAAAATACGTTAATTATTCTAATGCTGGTACCGTAGAGTTCCTCGCTGACGAGGCTGGTAATTTCTATTTTATAGAAGTCAATGCAAGACTCCAGGTGGAGCACACAGTTACAGAAGAGATCACTGGGTAAGAATGACATAAAGTAAACCTGATAATTAATCAATATGTAGGTATTAAAAATCAAATTTTTTATTGTAGAATCGATTTGGTCCAATCGCAAATTCGCGTTGCCGAGGGTATGACCTTGCCAGAACTTGGAATGACGCAAGACAAGATCAAACCTCAAGGATTCGCTATTCAGTGTCGCGTTACAACTGAAGATCCTGCTAAGAATTTCCAACCGGATACTGGAAGGATAGAAGTCTTCCGGTCAGGAGAGGGTATGGGCATCCGATTGGACAGTGCATCTGCTTTTGCAGGCGCCATTATCTCGCCTTACTACGATTCTCTTCTCGTTAAGGTAATGTCAAGTAAATTACAGACTTTCTTTGGATACTTGACAACCGTTTCTCATCTTTTCTTAGGTCATAGCTCATGCCGGTGACCTTCAATCGTCATGTGCTAAGATGAATCGTGCTCTGCGCGAATTTCGTGTGCGCGGTGTCAAGACAAATATACCATTTTTACTGAACGTACTTGAGAATCAAAAATTCCTTAATGGAATTGTCGATACTTACTTCATTGATGAAAATCCACAGTTGTTCCAATTTCAACCGAGCCAAAATCGAGCCCAGAAACTTCTTAATTATTTAGGTTCAGTTTTGGTGAACGGTCCTAGCACGCCATTGGCTACGTCACTTAAACCAGCTGAAATAAAACCACATATACCTCAGATTGCGATAGGTATGTTTTATCATTTTTATAATTAAGATAAAAGAATTACTATCTAGCAATACTAAATTTCATTATTAGTATTAACCCTGGCATTACGGCACATCGTATGCACCACCAATATTGGTTTAGTTGCACTCGTAGTAGAATAAGAGGCGAATCAATGAAATGCTTTTACACGTGGATCATCGGGTTAAAGGATTTGATAAGTCTTAAAAAATTAACCTAAAGGATTTTTGCTTATTTTTAAATAACTTTTTGTCTCTCCTAAATTTAATTATTTTCATATCATTCAATTATATTATGTATATTCAGAGCCATTGGAAAAGCATATTCTTCAAATGTCTCTTATCGTATCAAAATTCTTATTCTTTATGTGTACATTTTTTTAAATACACAGGCATGACTTTCTTTTTATATCAGTAAACCACGAAATAGGAAAGTTGCACATGATGTATTGTATTCCGTTCATGTGTAAATGTTCGTTATTAAGTGTGACTGATTTCAAAGTGCATTCTTCGCAAAATGGAAGCGGTACACTTTTTCAGTCATGATCTTATGCATACGATCGGTTCCGGAAACAACATCAAAATTGATTTTCCCTTCATTTGTATTAAAATCACCAACATTGACCGCATGCTTTTATCATTTTTGTTTGGCGGTTTTTTTTAGACTTTGCTAAGCTTGCAGCTGCCGAAGATCCCAATGACGTAGACGCACCAAGTAAGTCCAAAATCATATTTTTATTAACAAAGCATCAATTATCGCACTGCATAATGCACGCGGAAGGCCAAGTTAAAAATTCTATCCGATTCGTCAATTTTTCTTCAATTTATTACCTAATGGTTAAATCGCACCGTATTCTAGGTGTTCTGGAACCACCAAAGGGTCTACGTCATATCCTGAAGGAACAGGGTCCTGAAGCTTTCGCCAAAGCTGTTCGTGCTCATAAAGGACTTCTACTCATGGATACAACATTCCGTGATGCTCATCAGTCTCTCCTGGCGACACGTGTCAGATCTCACGACCTTCTTCAGATTTCGCCATTCGTTGCGCACAAATTCAATAATCTTTATTCCCTGGAAAATTGGGGCGGAGCTACCTTCGACGTCGCCCTGAGATTCCTTCACGAGTGTCCTTGGGAACGGCTGGAGGAAATGCGCAAGGCAATTCCTAATATTCCCTTCCAGATGCTTCTGCGAGGTGCCAACGCAGTGGGATACACTAATTATCCTGACAATGTCGTGTATAAATTCTGTGAGCTGGCTGTACAGACAGGAATGGACGTTTTCAGGGTATTTGATTCTTTGAATTATCTACCGAATCTCATTCTTGGTAAGAATTCATTGAGCAATTTATTTTATACTGAAAGGACACAAAGATTAGGTGTTAAGCGGTGATTTTAATATTTTAGGAATGGAAGCTGTTGGTAAGGCTGGCGGTGTAATAGAAGCAGCAATTTCTTATACTGGAGATGTCAGTGACCCAAGTCGTACCAAGTATAACCTTAAATATTACACCGATCTGGCTGACGAACTTGTAAAGGCTGGTACTCATGTTCTGTCTATTAAGGACATGGCTGGTCTTTTAAAACCAGAGGCGGCTGGTATACTAATTGATGCTATAAGACAAAAGCAGCCTGATGTTCCTATTCATATTCATACACATGACACTGCTGGAGCTGGTGTCGCATCCATGTTGGCTTGTGCCAAAAGCGGTGCTGATGTCGTTGATGTTGCTGTTGATAGTATGTCTGGAATGACAAGTCAACCATCCATGGGAGCAATTGTTGCCTGTCTTCAAGGTACCTTAAATCGTACATCAAACTACAACTTACATTGATATCTTCTGTAACAAATACGTATTAATATTTATTTTCAATCTTAGGAACGGAGCACGACACGAAATTAGACCTCGCTGACATCTCCGAATACTCTGCCTATTGGGAACAAACTAGAACACTGTACGGTCCATTTGAATGTACAACGACAATGAGATCCGGAAACGCTGATGTCTACCTGAATGAAATTCCTGGTGGCCAGTATACCAATCTACAATTCCAGGCATATTCACTAGGTCTAGGCGAATTCTTTGAAGACGTTAAGAAAGCGTACCGGGAGGCGAATCTCCTTCTTGGAGATATAATTAAGGTCACGCCAAGCTCAAAGGTCGTGGGTGACTTTGCACAATTTATGGTTCAGAATAAACTCACGGCTGATGACGTACTGAAGAAAGCTGAGGAATTGTCTTTCCCTAAATCCGTCGTTGAGTTCCTTCAGGGTGCCATTGGTGAACCCTATGGAGGTTTCCCTGAACCACTGAGATCTAAAGTTCTGAAGGATATGCCACGTGTGAAGGGAAGGCCAGGTGCCAGTTTGAAACCTCTTGACTTCAAAGCCCTCAAAGAACAGCTCAAGGAATCTCATCCTCGTGTCACGGATAAGGATGTCATGTCAGCAGCACTGTATCCTGAGGTGACGAACGATTATCTAAACTTCAAGGAAGTCTATGGTCCTGTGGACAAACTCGACACCAGGATATTCCTGACTGGACCTAAAGTGGGGGAAGAGTTCGAGGTGACTATTGAGAAAGGAAAAACATTGGGCATCAAAACACTTGCAATGGCTGAAGATTTGACCGCGAATGGCGAACGCGAAGTCTTCTTCGAGATGAATGGTCAACTCAGATCCGTCTTCATCAAGGACAAAGAAGCTGTCAAGGTAAAAATAAAAACATAAATTTTCGCACTTTAATGAAGATATTGCAACATTTATTTAATCACTTTATTCGTTTCTATGTGCTTCAGGAATTGCACATTCATCCCAAGGCTGCCAAGGGTGATAAGAATCAAGTAGGAGCACCTATGCCGGGTACAGTCATTGACATCAGGGTGAAGGTCGGCGATAAAGTGGAAAAGGGAGCAGCACTGGTAGTTTTATCAGCTATGAAAATGGAAATGGTTGTTCAGGCACCCAAAGCAGGAACGATCAAATCCCTCGAAATTAAACAGGGCATGAAATTGGAGGGCGATGATCTTCTCCTAACCATCGAGTAAAGCTTTTCAAAAGATCAAAGGATATTTACTATGAGTCGAGCTAATGTCGTGGATGAACTAAGCTACTTGAATCAAACGTGTCTGCTTACCATGGAGTATAAAACAAAAGATAAAACTTCAAGGGTAATTGATATAGTCACATTGTCATCAGGATATTTATATTTTTATTCAATTTACGAATTGGATAATGGATAATGATACCCTCACAAGGGTGAATGTTTCGATTATGTAAATTGAAGTAGCTTAGGACAATGCTAAAGGTGCTGTTACTCAAAAAGTTCAATTCGTTATAGCTAACTGCCAATGATACATCACCGTCGATCAATGAAAAATCACATTTTCATGAATTGATCTATACTCGCTACAAATCTTATATATACCTTGACTTTCTAAAGTCTTTAAAACGATACGGGACTTCTTATATCAATTAATTTCTCAAGTGCCCTACGATCGATCAATTGCAATCTTAATTGCGTTTGTTCATTGTCAAATCCTGGATTAATATCCTGTTATGATCGAAACACTCGAATCATCTGCTATTATGAAAAAAAAAACCTTGGATCAAAACACAGCTGCTTCGAGTGTTTTGATTCATCGACACAAACGTAAAACGTACAAAATTAATTCGGAATAATCATTAATCGTGAATTGTCTCTTTTATGAATTTCTATTTTGTAGATACGTTGATTCCGCGAACAGAATACTTTTCGTGAGAATCCTTCGTCCTGATCAATAATCATTTCGATGTTAATTATCGTTTAATAGCTATATGTAATATATGTGTATATTGCATTGATCGTTAATTAATTTTAAGTATTGGGTTTATTTTATAATTGTATATAGCTGAATCGGAATACCTTATTTCATATGAAAATTGTTATTTACATTTATTTAAAGAATTTACATCACCTGGTCAAACTTAAGAGAACACAAATGTGGCCACCTCGATAGTCAAAAACGCCATATTACAGTATATTGTCACAATAATAACAGTGCCCTTTACATGATGCTGTTTTTTGATTGACAATATGCTGAAATGTTTGGGGGGGGAAGCATTTTTAACTATTTGGGTAATTGATATCGCGGTTATTGCGATATTAATATATTATTAGCACTGTACATCCATACAATGTCTATTAAATATTTATGTAGAAGCGAGTCTTCGAATAAAATCTCATTTACATATAAAAATTCCAGCATCTGGTATAATATTATAATTATTTTGATAAATTATCTATATGAGAATTAAGATATATTATATAGGGAATGAGAATTACATGAAAATCAAAGTTCTTAAAAATAATATGGTCAATGTTCAACCATGTTATGATTATGTCTGGATCATTATAATACAATGTCCATATATACTGAATGATAATCATTAAAAACGGGGTCATGCATACTTGAAAAGCTGTGAATTGGACGGAAACTGAAACGAGGCCTTATGACCTCGTCGAATGGAAATTAACGATAGGTATATCATTAAGTAAATGATAAATAATAATTACTGAAAGTGAAGTCTGAAAAAATAAAGTGGAGTAGTGAAAGGTTGTCGAAAACAAAAATGTACATGCGAACGGAATATAATGCATTGCCGTTTGAAAATTGAAAATATTAGGGGAAAGGTGTACGGATATAAAAATAAATTAGTTTTATATATGTATCGAGTATAAATATATAACGTGATTTTGTTCAGGGGTTTGGGCTTCACATGAGATACAAAATTCAATACAATAAGTACTTCCCTTCTCTACATGTTTTTCCTGAATGCAGTAAATTATCAGCTGATGATGCGGCGCGGGTCGCTAGTGTCAAAACGTGGCAGTGTACGGCCATCTGACTGTTCTTATCGGGTTGGAGTGAAAGTTTAAGGTGCCATATCTGTATTGGAAATGGAATACAGAGGCCTTAAATATGGTACATTATTGACGGTGCTGGTGGTGATCGTAGGCATTTATTATAGAAACTCGGAGAATCCTTTACAGAAGAGATTGGCTGCCGTTTTAGAGGGTTTGGAGAAGGTTGAGAGTAGTAATCATGACAATTCGATCAAGCCAAAGGTTGCTGTCGGTTATGGAATTTGTACGGACGTTTTTATCGATGCAAAACATTTGTTGCGTTACTCAAATAAATTGGGAAAACCAGAACATTTTGATGAAATCAAGACTGACGTTGAATTGTTGAAGAGTTTTGCATATTACTTTCGACATGGGGCTGCAGCGGAGTAAGTATAGAGGGAATGTTGGTATGGATTTTATATCTAACATTGCATTTATGATTTAGACGATATATGCCAAATGGAGGTTTATTTGATAAGCTTGTGGCAAAGGCACGTTCCTTTCCATCATCCTATTCGACAATCGGTGGCAATGCAGCTGTTATGGCATTCCGATTTGCTAAGGAAGGCTGTGATGTTGTCCTGGCAGCAAAAATGACACAAGCTCTCAAGCAAATGATTCCTGATAGTATTGAAGTAGTTGGTGGTGAAGTTGAAAGGGACGATATACATTTAATCTTGGAATATAAACGTGGAGAGACTTGGGGGCCTTACACAAGCGCTAGAGCAAATAGGTAATTGATAGATATTTTGTCAAAAAGTAAATAGGAAGGATATAGATGAATAATTACAGTATATTATTTCTTCTTTTAATTTTAGATATATAATTCATAATGATGCTAATAACCCTACAGTTAGCTCGCTGGAAGAGTTTGATAACATTCTACCTGAATATAAGCCTGATTTACTTGTTATCAGTGGATTGCAAATGATGGACAACTATCCATTCCCTGAAGGTACTTAGCGATACTCAAAGATTCAAATATTTTTTAAATTAATAAATAATATCTTTACAGGAGCTCGTAGGCTTCGTTTGTTAAAAATAAAGGATCAAATGATCAGTCAGCCAAAGACTACTAAAATTCATTTTGAAATGGCCTCATTTGTAGAAGAGCATTTACTTTTAGAGCTTACCGAGCTCGTGATACCATTTTCTGATAGTTTAGGAATGAACGAACAGGAAATAGCTAATTTATACAATTCCATGTATTATGGGAACATTTCATTAGTCGCAGACTCGAATCCACGAGTAGCCACAGTGCTTGATCAAATGAGAACAGTATTTAAATTAATAAGACGATATGGAAAATCTGTAGAAAATTCACGCGAATTGACTAGGATTCATGTTCACACTTTAGCGTATCAAGCAATTCTAAATGTAAAAGGTTCATTCTGGAAAAACACAATGTCAGCAGCTGCCAAAGCATCGTTGACAGCCAATCGCCATGTCTGTGGATCGAACGATGTAAGTAACCAAACACATTACTAGTTGAAATTAGTGATGAAAAATTTCTATAAAAATTCCCCCTGCAGGTCGACTTGCAGAAAGCAACTTTAATAATGGACGACAGTTTTTCAACGTCATTGAAATCCGGTAAAAGAATTCCATTAAATCTAGAGAAGCCAGTTTCTTGTTGGGACGAAATTTTAAAAGTTGACGAGAATAACATAGCTGTTGAAGTATGCGTAGCACCGGTATTAGTATGCACGCAAGCTAGTCAAACTGCTGGTGGAGGAGACAATATATCAAGTGCAGGACTCGTTCCTCAGATTTAAAAAGAAAAAAAAAAAAAATAATTGCACCGATGAAATTTCATTCTTTATAAGAACTTTTAATTCTAGACGACAATGATCATTCCAGCTGCTCATTGGGAAGCGCGCCAAGCGTGCAATATTTAAAAATTCAAGCAGTACGCCATTTGAATTCAAGACATTAATTAAGTTTAGCATAAATCATAGTGTTTCATGTCTTTTTCTTCTCGATGCCTCATAAATATTGCAATTAGTAGTTAGTCATATATGCCGGCCATGTATAATGAGAAATTATGATCTCTCTCTAAACAAGTGTTCTATATACATTCCTGATAGTCTTTTTGCACGATTGTTGCATTTTCAAATTTCGTGATCAACGTATGCGCGCATACGTTAACAGAATTTTAATATATATACATATGTATAAATAAAAAGGATGAAACAAATACGTAACAACACTCAATAATCGAATATTTAGGATTTACGTTAATTTCGAGTACTTTTACAGTTATCCTAAATGGCCTTGATTTTCTGAAAATGCATTTATTTGCTATAGGTATAGACGGTATCTAATAACGTAATTGTCGAGTGTATTCACAGATTCGAATAAACTCTTAATTACGTTTACATGTTAAATACGATATTTGTATACAATTACTGTATGATCTTTAACGTGAGATATCAAAATGGCTGATAATACTATATATTATGACAGAGAGAACACTGCAAGGGAGACTCAGTAAAAATAAATGTTCATGCGTTAAAGTCTCTTTGAATTGTGTATATATATTTTATTTACCATTTTTATGTCTGTGTCCTATCCTTAACGGATGTTACAATTGAACAATAAAAACTGAAGCAGTAAAGTTAATTATAATTAATATTTATTCGCTCACGGAATATCCATCGAGTGGACGTCATTATTAATCAATGACTCGAGCTTTAGAAAAATTAATCCGATACGAACGTGCTAATTCTAGCTAGTAAGAACTAAGTCAAATCGCTGTACTAAAGTAGTGAATTAAAAAAGGAAACAAAATTAATTACGGATAAACGGATATCATTGTGCCTCCGTGTAAAATAACATGTAAAATGCGGGATGACTTTTCGAGTGGATTTCCAGGACTTAAATGTTGACTACGTAAATCTTGTACTGGGAATAAATTTGTGATTTAGATAAACACAGAAAATTGATAAAGCACCGAACGACACGTACGTCGACATTTATTTTGCCCAGCGATAATTTATCGACCTAATTAAAATGGCAAAAAAAAGGAATCATCGAATTCAAAGCCTACAAGGTTGTCAGCCCTGAATGTTAAATAAACTTTTTTTTACACAAGTGCCTTTTAAGTTTTTGAACAACAACGGATAATTTCCAATTGTTTACATAATAAAAACTGATCTGGCACTAAATAATCTTCTGACGAAATAATAAATTTGTTATATATGACGTAAAGCTTATCCCAAACACAAGGAAGGACGATGTCATTAATGAAACTTCCACGAGTCATCAAAATTCCTTGATTTCCGTAAAACTTACAGGAAATGATGTTCTTATGTGAAAGATCATCCAATGCAACTTTTCAAAAGAAGCGCGTGACGGACATTGGAATATTACGGGTCTCGAAAGGTCCATCACGCGATATAAAAAGCATATCACGATGAATATTTATGGTAAGTGTCTTTACAAAATAGTGTCACCCTCGTCAATACCCAGCATCCTAAGGTCATCCGGTCCTGGTTGGGCATCCGGTTCCGCGTCGTTCTGTGTTATCTCAGGTGGTGGTTGATCCATATATTCTGGTCCATATCCTACGCAGCCTAACATACTATACATTGAAGCATACATTATGCCGCTATCAGGTTGTAGTGGTTGTTTCACTTCAGCCTCTTCTTTAGGGAAAATGATATTCAGTGCTTCCTGTAGGTCGTCAGGAAGTGGTATACTAGGGTCAGGCCGTTTCTCCACGGGCTCAGGTATCTCAGATATATCCGGTACTGTTGACTCAACTGAAGGCAAAGGAGGTGGTGGATTCGTCATTGCCGGTACAAAAGCTGCCACTGGATGAACTGGCGGTGGTTGAGTTGGATCAAAGCCAGTGAGTCCTTGCCCAGGAAGTCCTGCTGCTTGATGAGGGGAGAAACGTGGAGTCTGTACGAATGTTGGTGGAGGATTTGTGATGAAAGGAGGTGGTCTAGTTGGTGCAAATTGTGGCTTGGGTGTAGTAGCTTGTTGAGGTTGTTGCGGGCTCGGCAGAAAAGGTGGTGGCCGATTAAGTGGTGGTGGAGGATGTGTTGGTACAGGTAGTTTGGCTACTGTTGGAGACGGTTGTTTCTGCTCCTCTATTATTGGCTCTTCTATGATTACATCCTCTGATTGATCATCTATCTCCATATCCACAACTTGTGGCACAGGTTGTGGTGGCTTTGTTTCATTTAGTATCGGAGGTGGTGGAGCCACTAGGATCTTCATTGGTTGAGCTTTTATGGCAGGGCCCTGACCCCCGTTGTTCAAATTCACTGGTGTAGCTAGTTTGGTGATGTGTACTACACCAGGCGGATTGATAATTTCATTAGGCACTTTCGGGGTATCCTCGAATTTACTTTGTTGATACGGCAATGGTGCAATATCCTTTTCCGGTAGTTTAGGATCCTCGGCCTTCTTCTTAAACAGTGGCAATCTACCAATGAATGGTAACTTTCCCTTGGATACTTGAGGCGTAGGTTTCTTTGATTGGTTTCCAGATTTCTTCAATTTGGAGGCCGATTCATTTGTCTTTTTCTCAAATTTTGATTCATCATTGGATGAGTTATTCTCGTCCCTCCTATCCTTGGGATACCTTTCGTAATTCCTCTTTGGACTGTCTCTCCAATTCCTCTCACGCCGTGGTGATTCGTTAGGATCCCGTTTTCTACGATCATCGTAGTATTCCCTGTCCCTATCACGATCACGATCACGGTCACGGTCACGATCACGATCACGATCACGCTCACGATCACGATCACGCCCACGTCTTCTGTCGTATCTTTCATATCGTTCGTATTTGTCCTCACGACGATCATATTTACGCTCGCGATCCTCCTTGTATCTTTCCCTCGTATCCCTCTCGTCTTCCTTGTCAGCAGCTTTGTTCTCAGGTGGTTTTACGCTCATGTTTACCTGCTGCTTGGTCCAAAATCCCATATGGGGTTTAGGCATTTCTTCAGGCTTTGGTAATTCAATGGGTTTATTAGGCGGTGGCGGCTGTGGCTTCTCCTCTTCCTTCTTTATCCAGAATGGTTTGGGAGGTTCTTTGGGTCCCCAAGCTTCCAAACCTTCTGGTTTCTTCGAAAAGGAATTATGAGAAGGTTCTTCTTCTTCTTCTTCTTCCTCTTCTTCCTTCAATAAAGGTTTTTCTTGACTCTGTCGACGTGCCCCTATTGATTTCATTTCCTCCTCTTGCTTGGCCTTCAGCTTGTCCCTGATTGAATTTAGTAATTGTCTATCATCTTGTTCCCGTTGCACTTCGGGTGGTGTTTGCTTGATCTGCTGAGCTACCTGGGCCCAGTGACCTTTTAATTTTATTCCATGATAATCTATCTCTTCATTTAATATCGCCTGAGTAGATGGTTTCATCTTGTTCCTCATAGATACGCGAATGCTTCTCGACATATCCTGATCAGAATCCGTATCGGAATTATCAGAGTCACTGCTGCTGTCGCTAGCACTGCTTCTGTTCCTGCGTTTCTTGTTCTTCTTTGACTTCTTCTTATTTTTCTTCGACTTCTTTGACTTTGGCGGAGGTTCATCATCCTTTTGCTTCTGCAGTTCCATCTGCATTTGCTTGTTCTTCTCCTCGGAGAAGGCTTTCTCTCTGTCAGCCATCCAGTCCGTTTCCCAGTGAGGATTTTGTTCCACAAATCGCTGCAGGAATCAACACGAAACAGAAGTGAGAACAGAAAATAAATGAAATTCTTCGAAATCGAGATATCAGACTTACAGAGAAATTCTCCGAGTGTCGTTTCGACTTCAAGTGTAGACTGGCACAGTGAAGATCACCGATCCAGGAGTCGCATAGCTTGCAGTACCAGGCCGTAGCAGCGCTGAAGAATTGCAAACCTATAACCCAAAACATCCACGATCAAGATTACACAGGCTTTGAAGAATTTAAGCAAATGTAAGTTCATAAAGAATGACCTTATGCTCTGCCGCGACACACTCAAGTCACTGAAAACATAAAGATATTTCGTTAAGGGTCGTTTGATTCGATAATGGCTGCGCTTATAGTCATTATCATAGTACCTCCAGCGAAGAGTCCTGGAAAGGGATGTCAATGGGGAAATGGATAAATAATTAATGATCTTTATTCATCGTACAATATTTACAATTATTCACATTAATAACATTGCATTTATGTTTCTATACGCGAGACAAATCAATAATTATTCTACATAAGTATACAATATTTGCCTAATAGTCACGTTATTTTCTTCACTTCACTTTTCTCAGCATATCCTCTTTTCACGAAACAATTTTGATCTCATCAATATACACGAGATGAGATAAAGACCACCAGACAATCATGGTACGTTGTACATTCATTACGTGTCGTTCGTAGAACCAATCTGCACTCCGATCATAATCTTTTCTGTTTGAATCCTTTTGTATGGATATCAATCAGTTATTTAAAAAAAATCGAACGCTAATTAGCTCGATCGTTGCATAAATTCTGGTCACACAACCTTCATAAACGTTCTAACATAATAATTTCATTCCTACAAAAGTAAGCTGTATAAAAGTACACTATTGTCGAGTGCTGGTATACTTAGTCCATGTCAAGACGTCTCTGGACTTGCGTTGCTCATAAAACGAAGCAACGTGGTCGCTGCCTTTAATTGGAATCTTCTTGTTGCCGTCGACCTAAATGTAGCTGTATGATACCAATGATACGAAAGTACATAGATGGGTACAATGGTAAAACTTGCTCACACGATAAAAGAATGTTTCAAAGATAGCATTGTTTCGATGACATCAAGTTGAAAGGCCTGAAATATTATTCGACATTCGTGCCCATTGCATCCCGTCGCGAATCCGATGTGTCTGTACGCACAGGACGGCTCGTAAAAAATGTCTGGAAAATTTGCTGGCAACAACGCTACGTTTGCAAATCACCAATCGTTATCATGGGATTCGCGATATTTCTCATTGGTCCTCGGCTGGCTTCGTTTGGTGAAAGTTTTGTCGCGATTGTAGATGTGCCATCTTATTGTCCGATTATGTAGCTGACTCAATCTTACAGAAATGAGAAACAATGGCAATCGAAGGTTGCAGCAGGCAAACTTTCGCGCAATCGAATTAGCCGTAGGTCTCTCTTCAATACATACCGGACACCACAGTGTCTGTGCACAAGCTACGGAATTGTACTCTATTAGTAAATACCCATTGAAAAATGACCGTACCTTTAATGGGTGTTCGTTTCATAGGTAGTCCAGGGTAATAGGGCACTTCCTTTTCGGCACCCTCGCCATTCCGCTCGTGCCATGGCATATCAACGATCTTGCGGTCCTGTTAGGGGAATACGAGATCAGTAAGAATAATCTAAGGATGATTATTTTAGAGTAAACGTAGACCCAAAGAGAGTCGAAGTATTACGTAGTCCAAGGTCTTATTATATATGGTGATGGAAAATATTTTTCAGTGGTTTGATCAACAAGGGATTACGACGTTATTCATGATATAAACAATGATATAAAATACGTGATATATTTTTCACAAATATGTAACTTACCGAGCAAGCCTCTTTGTGCTCGTTGCTGTGAAGATGATTCAAGTATTCCTTAGCCGTTTTAGGAAAGATGTCGCAGACCTTACACCAGTGCATTTCGGGATCATAGTGTACGAAATTGTACATGGGTTTTGTGTCCTCCGGAGACTTTTTCTCGCGTTCTCTATCGCCCTTTGAGTCTTTGTCGGAATCGGAACCCGATGATCTCTCAGGAGACTCAGACTTTCCTTTTGGAAAATCTTCCTTAGGACTTCTGGAACGCTTAGTCGTTGTTTCTAATTTAAATTTACTCTTGAGCTCATCGACCGTCGCTTTGTCTCCTATAATGCCAGTTAGCATATCGATCACGTTGTGTATTGACTTCATTTTATTTTGTATCTCGATCTGAAACAAAGAATTATGGATCTTATCTTTTCTGGAAATACTAGTAACACATCTCTAGGACATTTTTTATACACAGGGTCGACAATCAATTTTTATTGTTATAAATATGATATCGTTACCTGCAGTTTTTGATTCTCCTTGACAATACGCGTATTTTCTCGTCCACCTTCTTTCTCAATCTCGTTGCACTGTTGCCGTAGGATTTCCAACTCCCGCTGGAGCGTCGTTGACTTCCTGATGTATTCTTCGCGCTGCTTAGCCAGAGTCGCTTTCTGCTGCTTGACTTCGGCTGCGATTGCTGTTAGGCGTTCAAGTTTAGGGATTTTCAGGATTACGTATAGTAAGAGAATAATACGCACAGTTAAAATGATAAATGAGAGATGAAAAAACGAACGGCTGTATGTGCAGCATCCATTAAGAGAAATATTAAAATGAAATAAAACTAGAAAATGTAAGATATTGAAAATGGGAAGGACTTTCATGTGTTAATAAGAAACTGCATAGAAAACAAACTTATGTTACATAGTTAAACATACCTTCCTTTTTGGCATCCTCAGGCCTCGTTATGGATGCTGCCAATCCTTGAGTACTAGATTCCACTGGTCTAGATGTTTCCTGTTGCGATGTCAAGGTTGGAGGTGGTGGAGGCTGTTGGCTGTTATAGGGTACTTGATTCCCTTGCCAATTTGGTGGTGGATAGTCCTATGAAAGTAATAATATCCCTAATTTTCACATCCCTGGTGGGAGTTCTTGTCAACCCTTACCTTTGCAAGTCCATATTCAAATCAGGATATTGGATAATACATGAAGAATCTTCAAGTTGATATGTCTGGTCGATTTTATCATATTTCCGTTGTCGACGCCAATAAAATAAATAACGCGAATTTCATACTTACTGCAAATCTCGCGATATCGTAGTGAAAAGTAACGAGAAAGAAGCTGTATCAGCTGAACAACAACCACCGAACGCAAATCGTATTCGGCGGAATGTTATGCGCAATGTAATTCGTTGCTTATCGTATTCATATTATATCTAAATATAATAAGAAAGGTTGACTACCAAGCGAAGAAGGACGAATGCTCATTTCATACTTAATGTATGTATGTCACTGAACTTTCTGAGTTATATATTATACCTATGCATATTTTTCACGAATATACATTATTAATCAATAAGAAATAATGTAATACATAGTATAGTTGTAAACGTCCCTTTTCATTGGATGCAACCTACTAGATAAATGAGAAAGCTGTTTCACTTACACTGCGATAGCCAGTGGGTTGTTGATAACTGTAATCATATCCCTGAGTATAATTATAACTGTAGTTGTTGTAGCCTTGGTTATATGCTGCAATTGGTGGTGGAGGTTGACTTGTGTTAGGTGGTGGCGGAGCCTAAACAATATATCAAGAATCAAGTAACGAATTATACTAAGAAATATTATGATAAGCAATTCTACAGAATATACGAGAGATTAATACCTGATACTGATTATGGACAGCAGGTACATAACCAGTAGGTGCAGGAGCATTAGCTGCTGAATTTTGAGATTGAGATGCTGACGCTTGGTCCTTCCATTGTTGACTACTTCTCGACTCCTTTCTTCTCCTGTCTCTTGAACTTGATCTAGATCTTCTATCTCTGGAGCGTGATCTTCGATATCTAGATCTTCTAGGTGATGGTGATCTGTCATATTTACGAGATCTTCTTCTATGCGAAGAGTCTTCAGAATCTGCACTAGGACTTCTGGGACCTTTGCGTCTTGCTTCACCCTCCATAACTTCTGTGTCGCGTCACCGTTCTTCAGCGCAAATTATAACCTGCAATTTAATCGTAACAACGGCCAATGACAACCTATGAAATTCATTAAACATTTTACTAAATTAATTCCGGTAATGAACTTTCCATAAAGTGTTTGATCAATGACGAAGATGAATCTTGTCATTCGATGGTCTTGACTATATTAATGATTCTTCAAGTACCAATAAGTAGCATAATCCTCGAAAATTAAGGGAAATAAAAAACTTTAAAACAGCCTTTCATATGCTTTGATGAATATTCAATCTCTTAAAAACCTCATAAAATATTAGAGCCGAAACGGCAATTGCGGCCATTGCTGCAATTGGTATTTCGACTCCAGCAAAGAAAACATGATGAAGCCACGTTCTAGTGAAATTCCTTGGGAACAGAATATTTTTCGATTTACCTCTTACTGCTCGTGCGGCTCTTCACCGTATTATTCCGGCAGCCCAAATATTGGCACACCGATCGAGATTTTTCTTTTTAATAACCGCTTCCTTGATAACAGCATAACATGACTTCTTGATGCAGTCGAGGAAGCCGAAATGAATGTAATATATATAGAACGCGTACTATAAGCTTGAATAATGAAGGCTATAGATCGGAAGCTCCATTTTCTTCTACAAAGCAGCTTAGGCATTGACAAGTAGAGACATCTACGATATACCATTTCACCGTTTGTTACGAAAAATGTGTTAAATTAAACAAAATTTGTAAAACTATTCCTTTCGATGAAAAGAATAACGTAAAAAAAAGGAATGTATTCACCAATTTGTTTTTCATGTGCAGACATTGTTTTTCAAATTAGTATAAGGAATTTTTTGGTTGTCGCCCAAGATAGAGAAAGTGCACGAATAAGGATAAACATATTCTAAGTGTTGCTCGAACTAGGAGTTTTTAAAAACCGATATCATTGATATTTTACCTCTATACTTCTTTTTTTTTCTTCTCCCGTCCTGCTTTTTTGACTTGGACCGCTCTTTCTTGTTTCCCTTCTATTGAGAAGAGGTTTGATTATACTCTGAAAACATGTATTCCACAAGGTACGAAAATAGGAACGTTATTAGCTTTCGACTGTTTATTTGCACGTGACGTCATTTTCAATAAATTATCTCTAAATACACTGGCGTTACAACAATTTACACTAATATAATAAATCTGTATGCGCTCCCGTGTAGAAACTAACCCTACCGATAGCTGCTTACACGTATCATGTACCTAGGAATAATAAGTTCAGAAGATACATTAATGATATTGCTCGTCGAAACTCGACGAGAATGTGATAGCTCGAAAGATAATATTATATACAAAAAATTACAAAAGGAAAATTACAATTAAGAAACACTGTTAAATTATACGAATGACTCGTGAGTAACGTGTGACAATGATAAGGATGGAGATGATAAGGAATAGTATAGGAAATTATTATGAAAAATATCAATAGCATGGCGGTGCGCGCTTAAGACGTATGAAAAATGTATGAATTAAAATGTGAACATCTTAGAAAGAAGAATGCACACACAGCAAATGTATAAATTAAGACTAGAAGAAAGTATTGGGCATCTTATATAATCCCACGGCGAATACAAGTTTCTTTTTTTTTTCTTTCTCATCCTCGTGTAACTGTGTCCGTATGCGGCGTCGGGTATAGTCGAGCGTGCTATACTCGAGTGTGTAGTTCAGAAGCATGATCGATCGTTATTCTAACTTTGTAACATGCTGCACAACGACTGAAAGCGCATTGGCAAGAATAAGAGAGAGCGATTTTACGTCCTTCGTATAATATTCCGTTGCATTTTCGTGTTTAAATAAACGCTTGGATAAAGGCAGAACGCGCGAGAGTCTCACTAGGTGGGGCAAAGCACTGAAACAGATAAGATTGTATGGTAATCTTGAAAACTTCATCGATATACGATATTCATACTATATTTATCAGGAGCATATACCTTTCAGTATGTAATCAGTCAACAACGTAGGCACCGTGGGGCTATCCTCGTTGATGGCTTTCAGTACTGGAATGAAAATACAAATCTCGAATTACATCGTTTCCGCTAAACAATCGTCTTTTTATAGCAATGACGCACTTACTCTTTATAAGAACCTGAAGAGCCTGATTATCCGGGGGACCGCTATCCATGTGATACGGGATGACAGTTGTCAGGTACTATTATTAAAAAAAAAAAAAATTATTAACTTTACATATATAACCCCCTGCTTTTTTCATCCATACAAATTCAATACCAACCTTCGAATCTTGTATAGACCTATGCTGTGGTAATGGACTAGTGCCATTTTGCATTTGACTTCTCTTCTTCGTGACATGATGCTGTCGTCGTCGATTTTGCACTGCCAGGAGCAGCGAGATAAATTGATTTTTTAATTCCTTCTCATATTCCAGCTCGTCCCTCAATGCAAGCTCAGCAATGAGAGTCTCGCTCAATGCACCAACCAAGGATTCCATCTCTCCAAGTAATTCAGTGAGCTGTCCAGATGTGAGCTGCCGCAATTCTGTGCAGAAAAACAAAAAACAACGTTATATCCGCGAACGGATATATATTCTAAGAAGCGGCGTTAAAGCATCAGACAAATTCTTCGCGTTATGCCGAACAAAAATTCGCGTTTACATCAGCATATCCAGGTAAGATAAACATAGAAGAGCGTCCAGATAAAATACATAGCGACTAGATGCCTATAACCATACACAGTACGTACTATCTTCGTAAAGGGGTGAACCAAGGACTTCCTTACTCCTCTCCAGTGTCTCATCAGTGTCGAGCATCGAACCCTCAGAGTCTGGAGACCTCTCAGTGGACGGGCTCTCCTAGAAAAGACAGACAATAATATCATGGGTAACGTGACACGTGATGCTACTGATGCATACTTTTTATATACAGATTATAATTATCACACTACTAATATAGTACCTGCATGATATCGTCGATTTCACGAAGAACTTCTTCTGCCGTCTTCAAAGGCTCTTCAGGGCTGTGGGTGTCGGTGCTACTGGACAGAATCAAGGCGTGCATATCCAGATCGGTAGCTACGGCCTCATCCTCGCTACTGAGATCTTCCAGTTCCGGTCTACGTAGGAGAAAAACATTGTTCAGCCAATTTCCACCGTGGTATACTACTACACGAATGTACCTTTCGAGATATCCTGGACCTTCGTTCAGATTCAATGCTGGCATGTGACATTTCCTTGCGTAGGACTTGGTCCAGTCGATTGGGAGGATATTACCAAAGTTTCCAGTGATCGTCCACCACATCCTGAAAGAATTATTAGTGTTAAAGGTATCAGCATTTATTCCCTTTTTTTCTCACTATATTAATAAAGATCAAGATGATCTTCATATGAATTTCAGCGAAAACATCGTACACGCGTTATTTGACTTGATTATGCAGATAATTGATGATGAGTCACATCCTCTCACGAGACACATGATGAATGTAACATATGTATAGTCTACGCCTGCGGTTCTTTTTTTTTTTCCTGGAGACAACATAGCTGTGCCAATGTTCTCCAGTATCGTGACGTGCGTATTATCTCCTTTTGACAGGATATATAAGCAAGTGTGTACCATGACGACATAAAATTTTGCGAAATAGCACCGGACGAAGCAAATTTCTTTACGGAATGAACATAAATCTTTCGTCATTTATATTCGCGTAATATCGTAAAGACGACGTTGGGTAGTAAAAGGAAAACGAAAAAAAAAATTTCCTCCTACGCCAATGAAACACAGTGGGGGAGGTTCCTTTCATTTCGATATACCTACCAAATATATCTATATAGAAGTTTCATGATGTCAGATGATTACGAATCTAATTAAAAAAAATTTAGACAGACGATTCGTGATGTTCCATTATGGATAACAATAGTACGGTCAATGTCGTTATGAATATTAACAAGAACAATTATTTTTAATAGCCGTGGATGATGGGTCTGTTTTGTCGGTCCCCAAGATTATTGGTCCCAGACATTTGCGGCTCTTCTCTTTCGCTCTTAAGAAAACACGGTAGATGGAATTCTTGTACTTTTTCTAGGAATAAGGGTCCAGAAATTCCAAAGTTATACCGACCATTGTCACTGGTAGTAACGTATTGAAACCGTATTAGAGTGAAAAAAATATATGATGACTCATGGGTCCATGTTAGGAACATCATATCATAGTTATCGATAAGATCATCAGGATGACTAATATTAGTAAATATTATTCTTAGTATACTACATTTTACTATTCTGAATAACGGGGTATATTGTTATAGTACTCTAAGGTTTTCCGCCTTCGAACGAAATTAACGCCATTCATGACAATCAGTGACTATTCAATTATCAGTATGAGTTTCCGCAGGACAGTATTTCTGGGTCATGTGTAAACTGGCTACGTAGGTGTTTCCTGAGTCAGTGAGGGTGACAGATACGGCGACAGCTTAATCTTATGAAAACAAACTCATCGTAGCGATAATAGATAGAAAAGGGATCTCTTTACGAAGATCAGAAACCTGGCAAAGTGGCCAATAAAGCCACGCAGAGCGTTCCAGAGACTTTATGTCGTGTCACATTGTAAGTCGCCATATTGAAAATCGACCCACAGAGGTCAGCGCATGAGGACGATGACTATTAACATGATCTACGTAAAGGTTAAAAATAAGTGACAGTAAAATTGTCTTGTAAACTCGTAATCCTGAGAATTACTGTAGTAGGATTAAGCGAGGTCAATTCGAAGCTGGAGTTTAAAACGTATATGAAGTATGGAGGAGATGACTTCATCGTACGAATTTCACATATGTCGTCTGGGGCGAAGCAGCAGGTCACGTATCGACCCAGGGCACCCGGAGATGATTGTGACTCCGCCCTAAGGATTGGGGGAAATAAAAAAAGCGGAAAGGAAGACAATTCCATAATTAACATTGGCAATTCAATATACGACGAACAATGGTGAGATGTGTAACGTGCGAATAAAGGACCGTGTCCCGGTGACTATGAAGAAGCAAAATTCCGCAATGGCGGCAGATCAGTACTGGCAGTAGGGGTTTCTAAACGTGGGAAGAATCTCAAATAGAATAACAAGTCAACTTTCCAGGCATACCGGAACGGAAGAGGAGATTCTTAATCTGGCACAGAGCGACGGAAACGCAACTCTTGTTTCTTTTACAATGTTCATGTAGCTACTGTCGCACACGTACCAGTTATATGGACTACCCATCAGAATGAAATATACAGTAAACGCCATGTAGATGCCTACGCCATTGTATTCGAATAAATCGTTGAAATTGCGTAACGCCTTGTGCGTTTCTATGTACGTCCCGCGGCGATCTGACGAAACGATTCACACGCGTTTATTTATTCGTCCGATGTTATCTGAGAAAGCAAGACGTTAGTTTTAAGGAAGGTCGAGATGGACCCGCATATAACCTCTGAGAGAAGCTGCGAGCAATCATCATCATCATCCTCGACAGAACAATTGCACCGAAGATACAAATGACAGATTCTTAAACATTTCATGACTAATTGCCAGCATCTGAATTTTAATTGGAAAATGGGTGGAGTCGTAGAGAAAAAAATATAACCATATACACCCGCTTATTTACACTGGAATGCAAGGGGGGGATGCTAGTCAGTGCGCAAACGCGCTCTTATTGACGCGCTCGTCAGAAGGTGGCCCGGCTCGATACGAAGAGAGGAGCAAAACAAAGATCGCAGCTGTGATCAAAATTTCATGACTCCCCTCTACTTGCAGTCTCGCGTATAATAAAACTCCGACAAATGAAAGCAGTACAAAAATCATCGAGTCATTTCACGATGAATAATCGCTTCTCAATTTTATTAAAAATTGTTTCTCACTCGTGCGCATTAAACAGACGCATGATAATCGTTCACGACAAGAGAGCACAACGCCGGCAACGATGCATCGTTGGGACCTGCGTAGGGCAAAGAATACACGGTGGATGTTCCTTAACAGGCGTCAGTCATTGCACGAGCCATTAAAGCCTTATTCACGAGCGGACAGCTGCGCCTCTGAACAAGAGACGAAGGATAGAATCTCGAAGGCCGTCGGAACAGTCTTCTTTGAAGGTGCGAAGGTAAAAGGGAAGGAGCGACTAAAACGGCCGTTGTACCGCGAAGGAATCACGTTGTAATAAAGAATGGTGAAGGGCTTAGCCAAGACTAAAATCCCTTATGGTATTTGAATGAGAAGAATTCTCTCCGGTTGGTACCATCATCCTCATTGGGACCTGTGCTAGATATATAGGCAGAAAGCATAAGGCCCAAACGGGAATACGAATATAGTGACGTAAATGCGGTACTGCAGTACGCATACCTATACAGTCATGGCTGGTATACACGGTGGCACAAAAATTTTACACTGCATACCGTACACGACAATTAAGATCAATGCAGTAGTATTAATGAACAAATACGTTACAGAGGCTTTAGTCATGCCAAGTCCCATGAGTTGGCCAATTGGGGTTAATACGAGCGTCCTTATCAGTCAATCACTGAAGCTAAAAACCAGTCTCGACGAGGTCGTAATACGTATCTACTCCGTACGACTATATGTACGTATGTCTCGCGAGATATAATTTTCCGCTTTGTTGAGTTTCACCTGCAGCCTCAGGATTCTTGTTACACCGTGCGATATACCAGGACACCTGCCTGGTCTTTCTGCCGTTTCATATGGTTCAAATACCCTCGGAGGACCATCAGAGGTTGTGCACCTTTTTTCATATAGGGAGGAAATAAACAGGGACGTACGAAGACGATGGGGGCCTTGTGAATTACGCAATAAGGTATTATCTTAACCAAGAATAGTCAAAGTCAGTGTCACAGATATACGGCTTGGATCTGTATATTTTGACGAAGTAACAGGGAGCTAATATGACTTTGCAAAATGTTACGCAATTTCTCATGCACTTCCTACGGCGTAGAGAGTACGTTTATTTGTTAAGAGAAAGCTACATGGCGCCTCCGTTCATCTTGTATATGTATATATATGGATAAATGTATATAGGTATACACAGAAAGATAACACTGATGGCTATTTAACAATGACAGATGTTGTGTCTGACTGTCAAAGAAGCGACATAGTTTTCTATTGGAAAATCAGTTTCATGCGGAATTCCAGTAGTAGAAAATGTTGCGGGTGTATATTAGTACAAGGCGTTTCAATAATCGTTAGGTGTTATGCACAATGGACGTGTGGGATGATACTCACTGACACTCGTTCATTATTTCCTCTTGCGTGCGGACCTGTACTGGGGCCAAGGACTCGACATCGGTGCCATAATCGCGAAAACAGGAGGTTATCTTCTCGTCGAAGGTATTAACAAGATCCTCCAGGCTTCCACTAAAAGGACTGAAAGTCCCCTCTTGAAGTATGTCAGTTCCATTTTCATGGGTATTTGATGGTTCGTTGGCGTTGCAATTCTCCCCAAAATTTGCCTCTAGGTTTGCATCCAGTAATTGTTCTAAGAGTAATAAGAGGCTTCTATTATGCTTTATAATAGTGATAATGAACCGTCTGTATAATGTATATTTTGAGTATAACAAATATTTGAAAATCTCAATTGACAAATAATTATGACATACGACAAGCTATGTCTACGAAAATATTATCGCCTATATGAATAGACCTGCGTGTATCATCCTTATCAATGCACAATTATGATAACGTAATGGACCCTGTAAACACTTTCTACGTCGTTTGTTATGGTAGAATAAGTATCTAGAATCTTATGACATTAATAAATTATAGAATTTTTATGCTTTTTCGATATTTGATTGATTTGACTTTTGGAAATAGTATTATTTGCTTTGTTTTTAATCTATTATATTTGGATATTATTGTCAGATGGCTGATAACTCTTTGCTTGCCAACACGAGGCAGGCTAGTCTCCGTTGCCAATTTTGGTTTGTAATGATCAAACTGCGCCACTGTCACACGATACACGTACGCTTCTGATAAACTCAGCTTGAGCATACTGTAGATACTAACGAGATGAATTTCTAGAGTACGTAATTAAAAACTGGACAATATTACTTGAATTCCGTATAAATGTAATGTATAATATTGAGCAAGAATTTTTATGAGAATAAGAAACGAGTTTGTAATAGAATAGTTAAGTGAAACACGCGTTACGCTTCCTCAGTGAGTATTAAAGCACGATAGAATTTCGCACCTGTCAGCAAATTCAGGTTCTTGAAACTAGCCGTGTCTTCCTCCTCAAAGCGTGCCAACGGAGCTTCGAACTTTAATTCGGCGATTTTACCCGCCATGTCCCTCATTATTAAACGCGAATAGGCCCAGTGCGGATAATTCTTCGTTAGAAGTAAAGATTATTTAACAAGATTATTCATAGATCTGTTTTCTTAAAATTTTTTTTAATTTTATCACTGTTATTCAATTTAGTCTCACAGCAGCACAATACAACGCGATCCTCTCCATGCGGCATACGGAGAGCGACTGACTCTGAAGGGGAAATTTGCGGAGTGGTGGGGGACAGATGATTGGTCGTCGCCATGGTAACTGCTGTACGAACTGCGAGAGAAGTTAGAAGCTAGCTTAAATACAGATATGCTACGAAGATTCTTCAGACCTAGATATTTTGTTCTAATTCTATTCATAATATATTTCTGGAAAGAATTGTCAGTAGCCTCAATATCTTTTATAAATAACGTTCTTAGAACTGTAAAAAGGAAAATTTTTACCCTGCACCGTATATATGAGACGTTAGTAACAGGAGCATTTAAAATCTCCTCCATTTGTGATGCTAGACTAGCGTGAATGACTTGGAACATCTTTCTATGATGTTTTATGGAAATTAGTACTCCCACGGTGGTCGACACCTTTTTCATCGGTCACTCAAGCTTCATTGGATATAACACTGTGAGACTGTCGTACGACAGATAACGTCGTGCAGTATAGAATAGTTCTAGTATTACTTGTTAGAGAGTGTAGCTTATCTCTGTTTCTACTAGACTTTTACCGTGAGTCGGTAAAATAGCCTAAATCATATTAAAAATTGTATGGCAAATGATCAATTATTTAATCACAGTATGAAACATTTCTGATATATTAATTTATTTGAAAAAACAACTTTTAAAATATTCATTCAATTTAATGATCGCATGATCAAAAACTAATAGCGCCTGTAACACCGCAATATAAATACATATTAGTTTGTCGGGTTGCTAGCCACGATTACTAACGGTTCCCACGTCGCGTAACAATCGTTAGGAAATAGCTTGTTACTTTCATTGAACAAAGACCGAATCAAGCTATAAATATAAGTGTTTTATTATACCATATAGTCGGCAAATAGCAATCCTGTCTATCAGCAAATGTCTATCGTAACATTGTCAGGACAATTTAATCGTGCCAATACGACATTAAATTTAAATATAAGATATGACACAATGCAATTCAGGCTAATCAGATACAAATTGTGACTTAAATGTTTATGAAGTACTACTGATAGTTATAACTCTTATCGCAATTTTGAAACTTTGTAACGTACTCACTACATCAAGTGCTCCATTGGTTAAACATATTAAAATGCATATATACGTAAATGATAAGCATAAATCAATATCTTATGATCTTTGATTCAATTGTGCTGTTAGTATCATCAAGGACAATTGCACAGAAAACTTACATTACGAAAGTCACACCTTTGAGGCAAAAACCATGTCATTTCCCAACTCAATATTCGCAACGCTGAACGATATTGATCTTAATGACTCGACCGATGCAAAAGGATGCCAAAGTAACGAGTAAAGGTGTCACGATGCAGAAACAATGGTGTCGATCTTAAGGTCGCTTTTTGACATTTCTATAAGAATTCACGTGCCCTTTTGTAAGTCCCAGGAGAATAATTTGAAAGAAAAAATAATACGACACATCCACACCATTCTGCGTGGTCATTGTCAAAAAAAGTGGCACCCTTAACCCTGTATAATATAATGTCCTTGCAGTATGCAAATGTGAACTGCGCCAGATACTTAAAAACGTATAAATGAACCTTGTCCGAAAACGCCAATATTTATGTAAAATCCAAACTTAAATTGTCTTACAGCTGTTAAATATAAGATTGAATAAAAAGGTCATTAATTCGCTTACTGTGAATTTGATACGGTTACGTCAGAGACACCTTACCACGACCAACCCTAACGTGTATTTAAACTTTCTGTTATTTCTATAAAACGACAAGAAATGACAAACGTAAGTGGGTGGTGTGTGTCGATATAGAAAATAATAAAAAAAAAGGCATTCACAAAAGAATATGGGATTGTTGTTAACCTTGGTATCTACTCCTCTCACAAATCAATAGAATCTGTTACCGCACGCTTCATTGTTAAAGGAGATATCGATTAATTCGCAGAAAGAAGTCCTTTCTTTCGGAGGCTCGTCTAATCTGATTCTACTGTAAACGTGTAGACAGTGCAGAGATATAAATCTTGTCAAATAGAATATATCGAGGATTCAAGGTCCATCTATTTCAAATTCCACCTGAGTTCTTCAGCGCTGTGGATAAAAAAATTCGTATAAAAAATTCAACCAGTCATTCATCAAATCAATCAATCCAATTTTCAGGTTAAGATTCATTATTTTTATTGACATTTTTTTCCCACCAAATTTCGTTTACCCTATCGGACCAAAAAATGGATTATTCCTTTTTATTTTAAATTTTCAAGGAACTCTGATCGTTTCATCGCTACTGCCTGTACCGTATATAGAAGGAATTATTTCTCTTCGGGCTGTACTGATTTAATCGTACGGTACTAATTGATGGTGTGCCTAGGAAAAATCCAAACTCTCCTGAGATCACGGATAAGGATCATGAATCCGATGAATGCTTATTAGGCTGGTGAGTGATAGAAGTGTCCTGGGATGCAGGATGTTATACTCTAATGGTATAATTTATTGAGATCCTGTAATACAGTACAAGTACAATAGCTGGTATTGCCTTTGCACTTTCTATACGTTTCCTATACCTTGTGAAATAATCTTGGAACAGCATACGTATACATATGTATATATAAGAGTAATAAGAATTGTATCTCTAAATCCGTTACGATAAACCATATAAATATTAAGTAAAGACTTGAATAAATAAATAACCAAGAATTCTTTATAATATCACGATAGTCGGACCGCTACTTGTATAACATTCCCCTGGTGGTTGTGCAAGTCATTAATTTACAATAATTAAGATCATTTTATATGATTGTAATCGCTGAAACATGATTGTTACTTAAATTTTTTTCTCTGAAACGCTTATAATGACGATTTAATAAGTAAATGTGATTATTAAGTTTTTACTATGTTAACGTACAAGATATGCCGATCAGTATCTATTTTGATTTTAGATCAGTTCTAATTTTTCCTTTTTTTTTCCATATTCCACATACGTAACTCATACAAGAACGAGTTAAGCCTTTTTTGCTCAATATAACTAAAAGTTCAAATTCACCGTATCACGAAAATCGACGACTCATATATCGAGAAAATGCAATTATTTACTACGTCACAAACCTTATCCAGTTCTAATATTTTGACATTCTGCAAAAATTAGATTATACAATTTTCAATTTTCTCCAAAAACTTAGGATTAAGATTAGAATATACCTATTGACTGTAAGACATGTATTATACAACTAGGGTGTGTCTTGTCACGCGTGGTCCATCCTTCTGTCTGTGCTATCATACTAATATTATCCTTTACGATGGATATTACTGTTAATCAATGAAAAACTCTATTAGCATGATTACCTCATAGAAACATTTATTAGATCAAGAAAATGATTTGGCCTGTTCAAGGCTAAATCGAACAGAGCCTTGTCACAATAAATTAAAAAAAAACGAATAGACTAATTGCATCAAATTAAAAACCGCTTACATATTAAGCGTTTGACAATGTGTCACAAGTCGTCCACGTAATTTAAGTTTGATATTTCTAGTTGTGTCATAACAAATTATTTATAATACACGTACCGTTTAATACAGTTTGCATATCTTAAACGATCAGTGCAAGTGTAAATTCGAATCAATTACTGATTAATTACAGATCAGCGTTATCATAAATATCAGTAATTAGAAAAAATTCACGGACTTGCCTATGCAATCACTAAGATACGTAACATGCATCACGTAACAGAATAACCTTTTAAATTTTTACCACCAGCAAAATTGTATTCGACAAACAATTCCCTATAACTATGAGCACCGCCTTTTAAAGTTTCGTACATAACCTAAATCTAACCTGTAGTAACATCGGCTCGATCCTCCTCACGAGTACTGAATGATCGACTAAATCTTTCAAGATTTAATCTAATCTATTAACACTGTACGGATTCACAAACGATCACTACGGAGACCAAATAAGTGTATATGCAATAGAGAGAAATACAAACTAGCATACAGTGCTAAAAGAATTCGCAATGTGTCCGGTCAGCAAAGATTAGATTAATAATAATTATTATATATAATTTAGTATAGGTAGAGTCGGTATCCTAATA
This sequence comes from Hartigia nigra, assembly GCA_031001745.1. Taxonomy (NCBI): domain Eukaryota; kingdom Metazoa; phylum Arthropoda; class Insecta; order Hymenoptera; family Cephidae; genus Hartigia; species Hartigia nigra. Next base: position 2,108,829 of record JARPRG010000294.1, read on the forward strand.
ACATTTAATAGAAAAATTGTCTATGCTCTAACTATATATTACCACTCTACACCTCACATCCTAATCATTTTCAATAAAAATATGCATATACCTTTTTATGTACGTAGGTACCTACTCCTAAAGCTCTATTATGGAGTTTGATGTTGATGACCTCCTGCATCGTTACGTCGGTCTCAGTGCGGCGTCAGCTACACCGTCAGGAAGACGTTACTACCTATGGTGATACTGCATCAGGCTAAAAAAACAGATAGAGAAGCTGCCAGAAAGAATATAAAGCCAAGCTGAAGGTACGTGATCAAGAACGAGTAACGTAATAAGAAATAAAACTCCTAATTCAGTAGCTTAAAGACGCGATACGCGTCTATGAAATATTTAATGAGTTTTTACATGTAAGAGGATTAAATTTATCAACCGTTGATAAAGGTGCATCTTTCATTGGTTTTTTGTTAATTCACTCGTACAGTAGATCAGTCACACGATCTTTTAACAAAATTCATTTATTTCTACGATGTAAATAGTTTGTCTAGGTTGGATTTTACGTACGAAACGCAAGAGCAACGTACTTTGTGACGTATTTAATCTATAGATAGTCACTGGATACTATTCTTATTCTAATACTAATTTGCGTCACGAATTGAACCGGCCTAACACATTGAGATAATTTATTCAAAATTTTGTAAAACTTCTGTCTTAGAACGGCCAGATGGCGTTACTGGCGACACTAGTTACGTATTAACCAAACGTATAAAAATGTTGGCTTATCGTTCTAGGGTTAATTGTCGGATTTTAAAAAATGAAAAATAAAACGAGCTGATGTTTAGCTTAGTAAAGTGCACAAATAGTAAAGAAGCCAAGATCAAAGAAAGGTGCCGATAGGTACGTAACTGGTAATAATCAGAAGGGGGTACCGTTGATACTGAAATATTTCCATACTAGGCGACATTGCAAACAGATTGGTTCTCACCAGAGACCAATTACCAATACACCAAAGGCCTCTCCACTGTACCAACTTATATTGACAATGCACTCTACTCTGCAATGTATCTAAGATTTTAATAATACAACCGCCTCATTTCCGTGTACAAATTATTCCATTACAGAGCTATGTATTATAACACAATCGTCCTATTTTGAAACCCAGTGAATTTACGTCCGATACGTCTATACTGATCGATGATTTATCAATCTTGACAATGCGGTCACAAGACCCTGATAACTTATCATGAAATGTTCAGCGGTCAGAAACAAAGAAAGTCAATAAAGTCAACTCCCTTCATAAAGTACATCATAGTAAATACATGGTCATACTTGAACGTCAAGAAGTAATTAAAATTAATTAAATTCAATTAGAAATAACGTTGGATTATATTAAAGGAATAAATATTATTACTTAGTACATTTCTTTTCTCTCAATATACAAAATAGTCATTGTATATCGTTTCAGTGAATGTGTCATCCAAGCTCATCACGTTGTGCAATACGTATTCATTAAAATTATTATCGATCTCAAGTTTTGCTCCAATTAAAATCACCGATTACTATGCCGGTAAGTCTCTACTATGCAGGTTTTTATTTTTCTAACCAAGTAATAGGACATTTTATGATTATCCATTGTTATATAATAGGTTAGGGAAAAAGAAATCCATTATTTTTACAGTCATGCACTACAGCCATTTAGTGAAAAAATAATGGATTTCTTTTTTCCCAACCTAATATATTATAAATATACAAGTTTTGCATCAGTTAGTAAAAAAGACATAATTCAAATCTTACTTTTTCCTTCCGTCTTTTATTCTCTTTCTATAGCTTAAGGCAACAAGCTCCGCTGTGTTTATAACAGTCGATGATTAGTTCGATAAATGACGATAATTATATCTATGCAAACTTATGACTCTATGTTACATATTAAATATATATCTAATAGCCAGTGTAACAGCTGTTCTAACGTTTGATTCGTAACGTAAAATTAATCACATTAATCTGCATGCATGATTGACTGACGATTAATTTGATACTATATAAGAATCTATGAACGGGACTAAAGAATTTTTTATTAATAAACAAAAAAAGGTAAACAATAGCCACGAGTATTGTTTAGATGAAAATATCTTGTTTTTAATAAAAAGTCAGGTTAAAGTATATGCAAAATTATATTATTTTAAGTAATCTTACGAATTAAGTCGTATCTTCAAAAATCCTTGTGCAGTTGTAACAATGCGCAACTACCTTTCACAAGGTTTATTATACGACACGATATGAGATCTTTATTTTGCTTCGCGGTCGGTTCTTGAAAATCACCTTGAATTTAAAATGTCATCGGACAGTCCTGCAACAGGGAGTTAAAAATTGAGAGAAGACAACTGTCACGGTCAGTGCACACCACGAAAGATAAAGATATACGGCTTTTACGATATTCCTGGTAAATGCTTAAAGATCGACCATAATATACCTAAGAGATAAAAAGAAACAGAGAAATGTTTAAATTAAATCATGATTAACGTGAGTGATCGAGTTTAGCAGTGTTATCACGTGTAATTGCAAAAACTTATCACACCGGTTATCATTCGCACGTAATAAATCTCTTAAAAAAAAAACAAATTCAATTTTATCAGTCCTTTCCGATCAATCGCTAATAACAATTGATTTTAGAGTCCTAGGCTTTGCACAAAAAATTGTATATTTTTAATTAATAATCATGTGACACGTCATACTGTAGCATGTTTCAAGGTAATCCAGCATAACATGATATGATCGATAGACATGAAAGTAGTGGGTGATCCTTCAAGATCCTGTGCGTCTGGTAGGTGGATTATTGAGTGATGATAAATCAGGGTCGTGTTAAAGTTCATTTGGACACTCAGGATGCACTTCTTTAAAATTGTTTATCAATAAAGACTACACGATCTATACAAATTATTGACTAATAAATTCGCGGAAGTTGTACGTAAGATCGGCATCTTATCCTGTACTACCGGATCCGGTTTGAAAGGATTTCGCGGCAGAACAAAGCATTGATGATTATAGTGTCCATTATTCATAAATCATTTCGCTTATCAAACCTTGCAATCGAAGGCTGAATATATATAGAAACGAATAAATCGTGCATGTTACACGTTCGATACTTGCATCATTCTTAAGATGTGCGTTATTTGCATAAATTAAAATAATTTAATTAAATCGATGGGCTCGACCGTAATAATATCGATTGTAATTAAAAGAAAAAAAAAAAAGAAAAATCGAACGCAACATCGCTATACCATCTTAATTAACTTAGGTTACTACTCACTAATTAAGTTGCAAGTTGATTTACATTGAGGCACGACTGACTAGCTAATCGTTGGGCGTGACGCGTTGATCCAGGGGCTCAACTCAGCAAGGCGATTACTCCTTGAGTCCTGCAAATAATGATGGATTTATTTGCATCTGATATTAATATTAAGTCAATACATATAAAAGATACAATTCTATTATTTATTTCTATCCGATTTTACGATTTACCAAAGGTTTCTATTATTATATGTATTTAAACTTTCAATGGGACTGACAACATTTATCCGACTGCTGCACGATCTGAACTACGATAGGCCAGGCGTGGAGACACGCCTATCTTTCTTTTCAAATGCTCTTCAATATGTTACGTGTTTTCGATCATACGTGACTCTCTCTCTCTCTCTCTCTCTCTCTCTCTCTCTCTCTCTCTATCTATCTATAAATTTGCGTTATTCATGTGTTACCAGTAAAACAATTCACCAGCTGTTTTATCCAGATCGTGTTCCGGGTTCAAACGCGTGTCTGAGTCATTTCAAATTCAATGACGCGAATCACGACTTCACACCAGACGAAGGGGGTTCTTATCGAAATAAGTAGGTGGAATAGAATGTGTTACAGTGAAAAATATGTGTGTAGGATTAAAATATAAATTTAACCCACTTCTATTAATTAATCAATTAACATTAATATCCTTACACAGGGTTCATTAATTTTCATGTAAAACTTTTATTCGCTATAGAGGAACGAATTCTTTGACGGACTTGGATTTTGATTTCTGATCAAGAATGGCGTTGATTTAATATATCCCTCATTAGATTGCGTAGGTGTTCAGCAGGAAGTGTCTGGTGTTTGGATAAACTGGAATGCGTGTGCCATTTAGAAAAGCGTCCACGTACTCAGGTATATCTCAGGAGACTTAACCTTGACGTTGTAATTAGATGGCCTCGACTATCGATACTGAGATTATTACGTGATAATGCAGTTAAGTGGGTAATATTATAAAAAAAGTGTGTTATCAGTGAAGTTGGGTCATTATTAAAATCATAGTTTTCACTCAGGATAGACTTACTTCGATACGTTACTAATGCTCGATACAGCGTCGATGTCGTAAACGTTATAATAAGTATGGCGGGAAATACCGAGAATTTTAAATCGTACTAAATACATTTACGAATGTCAAAGCGGACCTTGTCGTTACTTCAATGAGATAATGGCACGCAAAATTAATTCTTTTTAATCTCACTGCCTAAACCAGTTTTCTTGTCTTCAATCGTCAATAAGAAATTATGTTACGTGTCAAAAATACTTTTAGAGGTTTTTTCGTTGCTGTATATACGTCATTGACATCCTTGGTACAATCGAGAGAATGTAATCGACTAATTATTTAGATTGCTCGTTGTATTAGAAAGAAGGGCTTGCGAGCGCACCTAAACTAGATTTATATTAACTTCTCAGGAATGATTCAATTGCCAACCATGATGATCGGTATGAGCACGTAGGGTGCGCAAATGGTGTCATCCTGTTTAGATACAATCATTACATTTTGCGCGCCAGTGCATGTTCAAATGACGGCAAAACTGTATACCGGGTGTTCTTGATTTTTTTTAAATTTAACTGCCTATCAGCCTCGAGTTCAACTTTTGGCAATGCCTTATAGTCTTGAACGAAGGTTTCGTGCACGCGCTTTAGAAAATGTTAATCGGTGTATTCGCAAAGTATTATCCGTTCTCCTTGGGAGTTCATTACGAATTTTTGAGACGAATTTATCTTAATTTTGCATAAAATTTGCTTAATTGCTGCATGAAGAAATGAAGTGAGATCATCTTAGAGGACTGAATTAATTCTGCGTGTTTGCCATTGGCTAAAATGGTTTATCAGTTTTCACCGAGATAAATCAGACAAGTAAAATAATATTGAAACAAATTTTTCGAACTATTTTAAATATATGCTTTATCCTGTCCGTACGTCTGGTCATTACAATGAAATTTCACTTCAAAGAGTAGTTCGTACGTGCATTGAATGACTGTACTTGATTGACGTGCAGTGTAATCGAATTAACTGGATCAAATGAAATTGATTGTAACTAGGAGAAAGTTGGTTTAATCAAACTTTGAAAAAAAATGTAAATAAAGTTAATAGCATTTATAATTGTAATTTGTAATTGTGCTAATTTATTAATTACGTTTCTGGATAGGTTTCTCGGAAAAGAGATATTTTCAAGAAACAAACAACAGTTAATCTATAAAAAGTAAAGGTTATCGTCATGCGGTAAGGAAAGGAGCGACATTGAAGAGTCTGCGACGTAAAGTAATTACTCACCTTAATAATCAGCTTGTCCAATTATCATGATCACAGCATTCCCTTCGTCTTTTCCAAGAAAAGTCCTAATGCCAGCAGAGGCAACGTTAAATATTTTGAAAAGGGGATCCTTTTTGCATTACTGGCCAGTCATGATCCTTTTAGGTTGCTGAACCAGATTTCCAGAATCCCAGAATCACTTCCTGCTTTCATCATGGTCAACGAAATTTCGCTAAACGGAAGTCCGAAGTCATTTTGAGTTACAACATTCGTTTGATAAGATCACCTGTTCTCTGATCGGATATTCCTGACTTTTATCACACGACTGATCTTGATCAGCAAACATAATGATCCGAAACTGTATCTGTCTGTCCCTGAACCTGCAAGAACGGCTTTTGCCGGTAGGAGCCTATATAAGACCGACTGCGTCCTATCATAAGGCGCAGTGTTAGGTTACCACGAACCACGGCAACAACAGCCATTGAAAAATCCAACTGAGTATTTCGTCGAAGACCGTATTTATCAGTGTTTACAAATTATTTCAAATTATTCCACAAGTTGGAAAGAGCACAACCTTTATTGTGTCTTCACGTTGTAATTCGCTTCTCCATAAGCGCAGCAACAACTCGGTCTAGTGTCACGGCGCTTTATGGGATATTCTGTCTTGAGGAAAAATTTATTTTTACCCGAAGAAACACCATGGAAACGATACTTGCAACTAAAATGGAAGCCACGAGAATCGAGGAGACCGATAAGCCAAAAATCGGCTTTGTCAAATACGCTCCTATGATAATGAGATATTCGGTAAGATTGTGCTCTGAATTACAAAAAGATAAAACTAGATTCATACGCCGCACGTTAATTTGAATTTTAAATATTCACCTGAATATCCGTAATTTAAGAATTATTGAATTTGATTAATTCTTTACATGAAACGTTATTTAAAGTTTTGTTGGATTAATGTTTATAAACGTTTTGATAAAGAGCGATAAGCTGTATAACGTAATCATAATTAAGAGTCTATTAAATGTTTTGAAATGAACAAATCAGGCTGACTTTATACACACTGAAAAAAAACATAAAACAACTAGATTCTCTCGCCATTAGTCACAACAGCAGGAACCGTGTTACACGGCAATGATTTGCGATGAAAGCATAAAGATCAGAATGTATCAACAATGCGATAAACATTATAAACGCTTCATGGAGCACGAGATAGCGGCATAAACAATGCCGTCGACTTCCGTCGCATTCTACATAGCAGTGACAATACACGATAAGATATTAAGAACCCCGTATTACGAAGATCCAGGCCAGTCAATTTCCCTAACAGCGTTAATTCAATTAAACCAATAAAAACAATTCTATCACGGACGTCACAAGACTCGCGCTATGAAATTAGGTTAAATTTACATTTGGCTCGATTCACCGTAGCGCCTTACAAAAGCGCTTACGAGAAAACCCAACAATAAGAAAATATTCAAATAAAAGAAATGCGCATCAGTCTCTTCGTACATGATGAGTATTAATCGTATCAATGACATGTATATATATATACACATAAGTACACACATGTAAATTTCCACTCAAATGAAGAATATAAAGAAATTGGTCATTATGATAATCTTTATAATTAAGCGAAAGACTCTTTGCGTGCTGTGTATTATCTTCGCTAAGAAGGCAGGGACAGTTGCGCAATGAATTACGTATTCGCAACGCATATGCACGTTAAAATAAGTACAATGTTGTTGACGCCAGTACAAAGAGATGAATATACAGAGGGACCATATCGTGTTCACTTCCCCCTTTATAATTCATCAAGTATCTTTGTCGCAGCTGGGGGACACGACGAACGAAGCCGATGCCAACATGGATTATCATATCCAGATGGTCACCAACGAGGACAAGCCAAGGATCCTGAAGTTCCTCAGAAGATTCTTCTTCCGTGACGAACCCTTGAATCAGAGCATTCAGCTCATCCCCGAAGGAGAGGACAGCACGTGCATCGAGCTCGAGGAATACAGTATATCTTCCATAGAGGAGAACCTGAGCTTTATGGCTGTTTCTACTAGTGGCTCCATTATAGGCGTTCTACTTAATGGTAATATGCCATATGGGAAACAGACAATATATTGAATTAGATAAGAACGCACGTCTTTTTGCTGTAACTATTTTTCAATCTTACCAATTAGTGGAACGACGACTATTTATAGTCTGTTTAATTAGAAATAATGTAATTAATATACGTGCTTATAATTATTGTAACATCATGGGAATAGGCTTAAGGATATACAGCAGTCTTGATGATATATCATAATGCATATGAATCTTGACGTATGATGTAGAAGTATTTAGTCGCATGGGTGATTAATCGCTTTATTACTTTCCTACTGCTAATTGTTATTAACTGCCTGATCGACTGGGTGAATCTTGTATAATGAAAAGTGATGATTAATATTGACATCCGTTGAGATTGTTATTCATATACACCTGACAATACTGTTCTGCCAATTAAGCATATTGATTTGTAAGAAAACAATTGCGTAGTCGCATCTTCTTTTCAACGTAACACGCACGTCGACTGCGTATTTTTGTTTGATACTTTGCAAAAAATATTTATACCATTATCGTGCATGTTGCTCATGTATAATTTCTTTAACCTCAAGGGAAAATGGTGCCGCCCAAGGACTCCGAGCCGGAATACATAAGTAGTTGTCAAAATCCAAAATTTAAGAAAATCTTAAGGCTACTTCATTACGTCGACAAGAATGCCAATCTTGCGGAACGATTTCCCGGTCAGAATGTTATTGAGATCAGGATCGTCTCCGTGGACAGTACATGGAGAGGTCGTGGAGTAGCCAAAGCTCTTATGGAAAAGACTGTGTAAGTATAATTTATGTTTAAATTAATTATGTGAAAAAGATTGTATTCAGTTATTAGTTGAGATTTATCATTTTGTTTTCATAAGCAGTGACTATTTATGGAGTGTGTGTGCATGAAACAAATTTTGTTCCATTCAGAACCTGTTGTTTATATAAAAGCAATCGCTCCACTTAATGGTACTAATAAAATTAATGAATTATCTGAATATATAATCGTATTTTTTTTTTACCAATTATTAATTTACGTCTACGTCTCTGTTACAGTGAAATTGCTAAGGAACGAAATTTCCAAATTATACGGTGCGACTGCACGTCAATGTTCTCAGGAAAACTCTGCAAAAGATTCGGTTTCGAAATCTGTTACGAAGTTAAGTACGCGGATTACGTGGATGAGAATGGAACAGCCATTTTCAATCCCGCCCCACCACACACGGCTGCCGTTACATATATAAGGAAAGTTTGAAAAGGTTCAGAAAAAAAAAATGTATAAACTAAATAGGCGATTGGTTATTTGACGCATAATTCAACGAATGCTATGCGTATCTTTGGCAGAATGCAAAAAATTGTTTAAAAAATCGACGCCATTACATTTTACTTCCTTTGGAGTCCTAACGAACACAATGACAATTAGCTTTCTTGCAGAAATTTATAAGTTTTATTGAAACGCCCAATGACTATTACCTTTTTCATATCGACTCTAAATCTATATATGTATATTTATATGACACTTTCAGCTGTAGATACAAAAAGATAATTTATAAAGTAGATAATGAGAGTAGAATATAGCTGATCGAGCGTGCCAAGTTAGTGTACAGATATACGTACAATTAGTCATGTGAGTTAGTTTTAAAATGTGTGATTTTTATCAGGCAACGAAAAGGCTTTTTTTTATTCCTATAAGGAATATTAAAAATATTCACTGAATAGGAAAGTCAGTCTCATTAAAATTGATATCAATTAATATATACATCGATAGATAGATTGATCTTAAGTTACATTCTGTGACGATGGATCATATATATTTATGTATTGCTATTATTATAATTTATACCGTGAACGATCGTGACACCTTTCTGTCGTAACTGATACGATTTAATGTATTTCACATTTTAATAATTGCATTGTGTATAAATATATTTACACATTATAGTTTATATCGCATTTTTTTTCCCCTCTAAAACTTTCCAAAGCCTTAGGGCATACTACGAACATCCGTAATTAGTCTCGTTTTGATTTTTCGTGAATCACGTATACATTTTCCACTCTGTTCTTTAAATTATTTCAAACTTTCTCTGACAGCAATAATTAAGTATGCTCACGCGCACTTTTCAACTGTCACGGTGTCATGCATTTTTTAACAGGATGAGTCAAATTTTGAAGAGTCATCTCTTTATAACGTACAATATCTTAGATAGAATAACATGGAACCGATGTGCACGTCTGAAAATATAATAAAGTTAGGATCATTAACATCTATGGATTAACCAGAGATAATAACAGACGCAATAGTCAAAAACGATGATAATTTTGGAATTAAATCTCTTAATTAGTACTCGCAGTGACGAATGATATTACGAATGAATATACGTTAACGAATAATTCATAATTAGACTATCATATGTATGCAAATTTCTATGTACCTATCGACAATAGAAAATCTTGCGTTTCGAGGAAATACATTTGTTTTAGGGATTTGATCAGTTTTCAATTTTTTACATACTTGGTTTTTTTAATTTGACTACTTATTCTATAATCATCATCGTACAATAAAGTCTGAGCGACAATTTTTGGACGAGAAGATAATTATCTTGCATTACATTCGAGCATGGCAGAGATATATTGATCAGCGAATGGTTGCATGAAAAAAAAAACAAAGGTTATCAGGTCAATGAACTCAAGCGCTACAAGTAAGTGGACGTTATATGATACAAATTAGTAGGAAAAATTAAATTCAAGGCCTACCGGTGTAATTTCATAGTGGTTATGTAATTACATACGTTTTTTTCATACAAGGATTCGATATGTATAAAGCAATTTATACTTTGCATACCGACGTTAGAGTTAGTATAGTAAAAAAATGATGATCTTTAATGATAATTATGATTACATTAAAAAAAACAATTTTAATCAATGATTATCTTGCAATAGACCTTGATGTTCTATGATTACATGACATTACATAATTTTAATATCAAAATTTCTCCGCCGGCTGTATAATTTATAGTTTGCTGTACAATACGAGCAATTTACATTCACAGTGATATACATAAAAAAAAGTAACTGCTCGTGATAACATTCTAGGTTAAATCACAGATTTAATCATATATATTTGAAATTAATAAAAGTAACGAGCTTAGTTAAGTGCGAAACTTAACAGTTGTATTATTAAGAAATTTTAACTTGTCTCGGAAATATAAAATTTGCAATCAGTTTAATTGAGATAACAAATATTTTCATTGTAAAAGATACAATAATAGACTACTTGTATTCCACTCGGAGCACAGCACCTCAACCATAAATTGTACTTGTCAGTTAAATATCTAACGAGTTGGGTTTATACTTTTGGCCTTCAAAATTCGCTCCTCAAATCTTTTTAGTTGTTCACTCAATGTTGCTGGTTTTTCAATACGAATCTTTTCTAAACATTCTTCTGATTCCCTGCTCCGCTTAATTAAATTTTGTCTGTAGTTTATCCTGAATTTATGTATAACTAAGAATTGAAGAGCCACTGCAACTGCAGAGAAAATAAAAATTAAGAAAACTATCCGTAAATTAGAGACACGTTTGACTCCAGCGATTCCATAATAATTATCTGGATTATATTGATTCACAACACGAGGTCTGCCTGTCATTCTTATTTCCCATTCTTCGCGAGAGGTATATACCCTAGAAAAAAATCATATAACACAACCAAATCAAAGCGTAGTATATCAACAATGTTGTTAATATAAGAATTAAGTTACGTGTTATAAACTCTCTGTGGTCTTCTTGCTTCTCCTGCACCAGTATGAGCCGAAATATCATTAGATCTGTTACTCATGTCATATTGAAGCCGTGTATGTTCTTTACCCAGTGTATTATATGCTTCATTTAATTTAACAAATTCTTCATGACTACCCTTGTTACCTCTGTCTGGATGAATCTGAAAATAAAATTCTTATTCAAATGTAATCTAAAAATAAAATACCACCCTCGAAGAACATACTTCTTTAGACCGTTTTATAAAGGCATCTCGAATTTCCTTCTGTGAGGATGTCGGCAACACACGTAGAATCTCATAATAATTATGCTGATTTCTTAAAAAGAAAGCATTATTCGATTCGTGAAAATCAGCACAAAGCTAATATACGCACAGCAACAACATATTTCTTTGACTTAATCAACTAGTGACGTTTGAGAACCGCACGAAATCATGAAATTTACACGATGGCATGGCTAACCTTTGACTTCCGTAATATCGACACAACAAAAAAATGTCAGGCCGACGTGAACGTAAAATTTGAGACATCTTAATAATCCACAATTAATTTCAATACTGCGATATTCTTAACATTATTGGTTGCTCCGCCACAACAGGACGGCCATGTTTTTATCATGCAACTATTTTTGCCCAGTCCGAGCACACGCTATACATTATGCTTATGTATTACATATACTATGTTCTTTAAAACTACATTGCCAGCTGAAGTTGGCGCGTTTATTTGTACGTACGTACAATCTATCGTTTGGTTTCATATATGATTGATTACACACATGACATGTTACTCAAGTATTACTATACGGTAGAAGAATGAAAACTCAATAAATGTAGTGAAAGAACGAGCATACGTAATGTCAATTGAAAGACGAACCCTTATTTGTTCCAGCTATTGAAAATTAAGTAATTAAATATTCATTAACAAAAAAAAAAAGGTAAATTTAATTGTACAATATAATAACGATTCTTGTTTATATTTTCAGTTTAGTATAAAATATATTACAATATTTATATAGGGGACGGCCCCACAATTTTATCATATATAGGCCTCAAGCCCAGCTCGACGTCCACTTATCAAATTGCTCGAAACTCGTGTATAATTATAATTAAGAATTTACTCTTGAAACTGCATTAAAAATATGCGTCGCGCGGTAAGCTCTGAAAATTGTCGAAATGCAATGACATATACACACATACGTAATTATACCTTTATCATCATTATAACAAATCTCGTATATTCGATGGCCGAGCCTATACAGATTTTTATATGGGATCACTTTCTGCAGTATCGTTCGGTACAGTTTACATGAAATCGACCGATGAAACGGAGGCCACAGATTTTAACCCTTTAATGCAGCAAGCATTCGAAACTCTGTACAGAAATGCGACTAAGAGCAATAAGTTTTATTGTACTAATCAATCCTCCAGGCAATGGCATTGTCATGCAATAGAATAGAACAGTTCTTAGTATACAGCACTCTTGTTAGTTGCAGATTACAAAGGACACACGCGTAGTTCGTGCATGCTTCATGCGTGTTTTCTCTAATATAAATTTTTCTCGGTCTAACCAAGAACCAGAAAATTTGCGTGCAGCATTAAAAGGTTAAAAGACAGTAAGAATATAAAGGCGGTAGAACTTGCTTGTTCTTTCGTTATATGAAAGAGAATTGTTTAAAACGTTAAGCGCCGTATCGGTAAGCGTTGATCGATAATAAAGTTTCGATTCGGGTAGCCCGGATCATCGGTGATCGACGCAGTCAAGTAGAATCATGAGTCAAGTAGTATTGCATAGCGTAAACGGAAATATCACTAAAGTCAGCTCAGCGCTTAACGTGTTAATTAATCTAAAATTTATACCCCACATTGGGATCTTTATATTTCTTTTAATTCTTATCGAATCGCATATTGCAATTAAAAATCTATACATAAAGACTTCCCGATATGTCAAGCCGCTAGGTGCACAATGACTTATCAGTACCAACGCGAAAAATGATTGTTCATTGAAATTGTCGCAAATCTGTGAATCACTGGTAATTAAATGAATTATTAATATATTCATTTTGATGATAACTGCATTGGCACAATTGTCAGTGGGAATATGTAAATATCGCAATCTTGTATGTATAATAAAAGTCGTTCAGTCCTTTTTCCTTTTTGTTCGTTCTCTCACATACCTTGTACGTACAATATTTGAAATTAACACTTAACGTATCCGATAATCCTAGAAGTCATTAGAAATTCTAAACTTCGATTGGACGCGTCACGATTAAATCTTTCATTAAATCAACGACGAGACTCCCTAAACTTCAATTGGCTATTTACCGAAATTCTTATAAATATTTTGTATCCTTAGAAATCGATTCGCCGACGATGCTGCCTTTAGACGCGAGGAAGCGTCGTGAACGACGTCGGAATCTTAAACGAATTACGAGGTTGCTCCCAAGGGCGGCAGATTAAATTCGTAATTTGAATGAGCGACGAGAATCTGCGTTCCAAGCAAACGCGGTATACTGTATTTTTTATATGAAAAATCAGCTAGTACGATGATCGCGGGTTTTTCACGTGAAGCCTGTCATTTTAAATAAAAAATAGTCTGACAGCATTGGGGAAAATATCATTTGTATGAAAAATCATTCAAATCCGTCGTCATTCTTAAAGTGGAAAACTATGATGGTCGTGGAAGAGACGATTAGAACGGCGTCTATTATATTGCAACAGTCCTCACTTTTAATACACTAAAGGATATATCCTCTTAGTTGTCCTTAACGTCTTCTAAGGGCACATTCGGATACTTGGGAAATTCTACGACCTCCACGGGATTCTTAACCTTAAAACTGGGAAACAGTCCAACCGTATTAGTTCTAGTATTGCGACCCTTAGAGTAACCGTCCCAATGGTTACCGTGGACGTCGATAGGATCACCGACCTTCAATTCCAATTCGCCATTACGTCTAGGAATGTGGTCCAATATTGCCACGTGGGGATGAGAATTCTGACCACCGTAGTAATATATGTCATCCAAAGAGGCGAAGCGATTATACGCGTCAGGGTAATAAGTTTGCATTAATTCATAAGCGACACGACAGACCTGAGAACTGAAGGTGCAAACCAAATAATTGCTCAGAGACAAAAGATGAATATCTATGATGATTCCTTGTAACGAACTATCGGAATATCGTTTTGCTACCGATGCAGTCTCGGCTATTTCCGGATCGCCAATTATCTCATAATTTGGATATCGGCTTCTTGCTGTAGTTATCACTTTTGGATCATCACTGGCGACAAAGACTCTCTTCACATCTGGTACAGTCTCTAACTGATCGAAATACTGTTCCACTTTAACCATGTATTCGTCTATGTCGTGATAAGCTGCCTCGGTGCCGACTTTATCTGTTCTACGAACATGAATTCCTACTATGGGCTTCTTGAAGCCAAGTTTTTCCTTCGAGTACTCTAGAACTTTTTTCATGTTATCCTGAGGACGCATCAAGTATGTCAGGACCTGGCCTACCCACCAAACTAAAGGATGACCGTGGAGACGTTCTAGTCTGTGGGCTAAATCAGCTGGTACACTTGGTGGCTGAAATTTGGGCTTTGGATATACATTATCCACTATTGGTAACGAGAGCACTTGTTTTGATGGGTCTCCAGGCCAATTTGCATGAGAAGCACCACTAGTTGACGTACAGGTGTCACTTACTGGCTTGAAAACTGATTCCCAGCCTTCTTTGTGATAGCGCCAGCCTTTTGACTTCAGTATAAGAGTTCTTTCAGTACCGTAAGCCACTAGGAAGCAGTACGTCATGTGATGTATCTGAAAAACATTATTATTGCAATAAAGAGACCTGAACCATGACGATGGATCAATGCCGCTAAAGGATAGGAGATTAATTGACAGATTATAATATATGATTTACCTGACATCCAAATCCACAGCCTTTATTTAAACTACATATCAGCTTCTTAGCTTTGTTGCAGTCACTTGGATTCTGTAAAGCTCTAAGAAAAACAAAGAAATTGTTGTAACTACCTGTAATTATTTTGTTTATGTTAATAAAACTTTTCACGTTGTTACCTGAATCTTCTTTGAACGAGATCGGATAAGTCTTTTGCTTCCTTTTCTCTCCATTCATTGTAACCATCAGCCTTGGTGAGTCTATCGATATCCATAATAAGTGACTTTTTATGTTCCCAAACATTTTTAAGTGAAATTTCCACGTAATTCTCCAATTGATCATTCGTCAGTGTGCCAGTATTTTTTTTGAGCTTTTTCAATTCAGCATCTACGTAATACCTGTACAAAAAATAACGTAGGTAAGAAATTTAAATATGAAAGTAAATAAGGTAGCATAGTTAAGCTATACCTACCACATTTCTTGTACATTGTTGCGTATTCTTCTACGCAGTTCTTCATATTCTAAGGATGGCACACCAGTTTTAGGGCCATCTTGATGGTCTAACAAATCATAGTATGCAGGGGCCCTTTTATATTTTTCTTGTAACATACCTAAATGATCTCCAGGAATTGCTTTTGATCCATCACTGAAAAGAATGATTATCTATCTGATAAAATTGGGATAAGAAAAAGCAATTGAGATAAGCATACAGATCCCATTCCTTTGGATAAAATTAAACAAACGATGTCTTACCCTAATATGATATTCCTGAGTCCCTCATTCTGCTTCTTAAGAATTTCAAATTCACTGACCATATGCGCTAATCGTTGAGCATTCTCTTTTTGACTCGAGTTAGGATCGTGAGTAGACGATGCACTGTCTTTGAATACACGTGAAACAGATAAAACTAATACACAGAACCATGCGGCCAGTAACAACAAACCCAGCTTGCCCAGCCAACCTGGCCGTCCTGACCAAAGTACTGCCATCCTAAACTAGGTGAATAGAACTTCCGTGTGAAGCGTATCACATTACGGTATCTGCAAACAAAATTCTACAATTGCACAAAAACGCATAAAAAATTAATAATAAATATCAATAGAAAATATGTACATAAAACTTGTTTATTATACAGAACAGAGCCAAAATATTTTTCATAAAATGACATACTTCACAAAAGAATTCAAATAAGCAGAACATGATACGTATGACACGTGATATAATGTTAAACAAACACAATGCCATACAAATACCTGTAAATATTATCACCCAAGCAATATTATGCACTCATAACATTATATAACAAGAGTACAATAGTTTATGAATAATAAGATAAAATGCACTACGACCTTACAATGTAGTACTGGGAACAAAATTATATCACAATTAAATATGGAAAAACACTAACAGAAATATGACAGTAGAATAAAAATAACGACCGTACCATTGACACTTTCATATAAGTATAACGTATATCATAATTATGAAATATTTAATCTTATCGCTTCCGCTTAGCTATTCGAATGAAATTAATAATTCATAGTACTCCCCTCCGCCTATGTATACTATACTATAGTATCGAATATATTCAAGGTAAAAATTAGGACCATTCTAAAATTCAAAAAAAAAAACAATAGCAATATTTGTAATAAGAAAAGATCAAATAAACACAAACCAGGCATTTGTTATTCTTATTGAAAGTATGGAATATTGACTTACCAAAGAATTAAATGTGGCCCTGCCGGTTCGATGACAATGAAACCCGAGCCGATTGTCAAGCAACGAAAGTCAACAACGTGTCAAATACAAGGCAAGGCCAGCTCTTCATTAACTAACTGCCATTAGAGAATTAAGGTTATTATGTACTCGATGCGTATTAGACTAGAGGAGCAACTAGATTGAATATATCAACAATAGTACTAATTCTTCTATATCGCAGTCGGTTTGCGTGAAAATCAGTGCAGCGGACCGCATTTGATGATCATTGGGATGTTTGCTTTATCGGCAGTTGTAATGCTGGAATTTTTTACCCTATGAACTGTCATATATATAGACTTATGATATTTACATAGTCAGAGTAAAAGAAATATTTAAATGTATTACTCATGTACAAGAGAGACATGTAACAGAAAAAAAGCATTATTTTCTAGAACATCGTAAAGTTCTTTAACTTAAATTTGACATAAAGATGTGCACGATAGAGCGTACCGCTAGATACTGAACCCTAAAGGCCCGCCGAAAGTTGCCGAATATAGTCGAGGATTATCGAAAATGACCGACTCTGTCCGAGCGTAATCCATTTAAAGAGGTGAAGTGCTTCAGTGCAAGTGAAAAAATGTCATTCGAATGTAAATATTCATATCTGCCATTTATCACGAACTTCGTCTTAAGTCCACGTCGCGCTATATGATTTATGCAAAAAGTAACAAAACAAAACATGATATACCAAGACTCGAATGGAACGACAGAGGTAAAAAAAAATATACGCCATGTCCTCGCCCAAAAATTCATTACGCACGTATCCTTATTAAGGCCACAGGCAACAACGTTTCCGAGCACTGTCGCGTTAAAGGATCGTAGGAATGCGGGGACCCACTAACTTAGTTATGGTATAGCAGTCATCCAGGTCAAAATTATATACCGCAAACAAATAACAATGCAACGAAAAGTCCATAATTTTCGTAGCGGCATCATCATCGTAGGTTTCCACTGTTTCATCTAGCGCGAAAACCGCGAAGAAACGTTCTGAAGATCGAGTGAAATTTTTTTCATTGATAAACAAGGAGAAAACAAAACGTCACTGATAGCATTACGACTATACATATATACATGCATAGATACAAAACCCATGCTCCGCTCCCCTCTGTAGTAAGGTATTTCTAAACCTCAACGACCTTGAGTAACCTCGTGAAGATGAAGAAGACCTTACGAGGCGGATTAGAATCCGGATGCGGATCTGAATCATTCGTATCTTAATGCCGGTATGGCACTTTCTTTTCTTATGCGTCACTTGTAGCTTCCGGTTTGACATTTTTAATTACTCGTTTTACTTTCATCTACAAACCCGTTACGCAAAAATGGGACTAGGTCTAGTACAGAAGAACCTACAGGTCAGCTGGTTGAAAGTTTAATTTCACTAAAACCTTTTCATAAAAACGTTTTCGTGAAACGTAGTTACGTCAAAACGTGACGAAGGGAACGTCACGCTCGCAGAGTCAGGCCCAGTACCTACTGAATACCTAGAGCCTTATATGACCAAGAGGGAAAATCACTCGTACGTAAAACCACAGGATGCATCCTTGCGTGACCTGGTCTTTTTTAGTCGATCTGTATATAAACTACCGGAGCAAGTGCATTTCGAGCAAGGTTACAACGTATAACACACAAGTGTCTTGAGAAGACCCTTAGCTCTCGTATCGATGAACATCCTTGAGGGGACTATAACCTGCAAGTCCCAGACATGCGAGAGGTTATGTAAATCCGGCGTACGAGTCCCGCTAGCCGGTTTTCTGTGTCGAATAGCTGTAACAGTACTCTTCTATCTATCTCTACGATGAAGGAACGTCGTATACAGGAAGCCGTGTCCATGCGAATCAGTAAGGCCCCTCAAGGTGCCTATAAGACGGTTAACGAAGAGGCCTTCCAGGGCCTTATTTCTACTACAAGCTCTCTACGTTTCAGATCCTATTGAATCTTCAGACGTCTTTGCTGGGTACAAAGGCAAATTTTCATGTCTTAAAACTAGCTTAGATTTTATTTACGCCCTAAGCTTAATCTTGATTGGGCTACGTTTATTGGTAAGTTTATCATGTAATCTAGTAAAGAATCATAAATGATTATTTTCAGTGAGATCATTAACACATAGCGGTCAAGTGTATAACCAGTTATCAATACACTTATCTATAAACGTGACTGAAAACTTGTAGTATGTAAATCGTTACCACAGCAGTATAAGACTGAACTTGAAACACTCTATACGTTCAGTGAACTTCTATGGTATGGTTTAAGAATGTCTTGGCTTTCGACTCCTACTGGGACTGATAATCGCACGTTACACTGATGATTAGCGTGATCTTCTTAATAAGAAGAAGTCATATAGCATCCCGCTACTGATACAGTTATGATGAATTACGTTTTTATGGTGATCCTGATTATCACGGATTGCAAGATGAATACAATATAGGGCAAAAACGATAAGGTAAAGGTTTTTTTTCTAAAACCACTCCTTGTTTATCGGTGAATTGTTCGTTTCAGTTAATAAGCGGCTACGCCTGTGCTATTTATGAAAAAGTAAACTATACAAGTATCTGTAAAACGTGTACAATTATTTTTCGATTAAATAGTACAATTTTCTATGATGCATCGTTATCTTTATTTCTGCTCAAAATCTTATTCGATAAAAATATAAACTGATCAGTCGGTCGAATGAAACTGGTGAAAAGAAACATTCTATTTATAGAGCCACTCGATCGATACGCTTCGTCGGACAATTGATCTATGTACTTTTATACTGAGATTGTATTCTTCAATTGTTGTTTGTTTGCCGAAGGACACGTGGCCATCGAACTCAACTGGGATTCATCTTGAGATTGAGACGCAATTTGGAAAAATTTCACACATTCCAATGTAAATACGTGCTAGAATGCTGCTCTTCGTTATATTCTCTTGGAGTAACTTTGGCCTATATGCACTTTCAATTCGTGCACGTATGCACGAATACACAACAAGTTTTAACCAGCGCGTTCTAGAAGGCACGGGAGACGTTTTGTTTACACTTGCTACAAAAAAGAAAGTATATAATGCTTTTCTAGAGTCAATATTTCGCTGACCCTTTTTGTTACATTAAAACTTGTCATAACGACGTACTGGGTAAATTATTCCAAGTAAAATTATTTTACGTTACGTTTTAAAACATATTACTCTTCGGGTCGCGATTACAAAATTGAATTAAAAAATGCGCTAAGTAGTCCTTCGGAATTCCGTATCCTGCTTCCTGATTGGTCAGTTCCATTGAAAATAGTTACAAAGGTGAGTGTCCATTGGCAGAACGGTTTACCCCCACGGAGACCGCAGGCTATATAGAAGACCCCGCCGGGAATTTCATCTTCAGAGCTGAGAGTCAGTGTCAGGGAAAACTACCCGAAAATTACTAAAGTGAGTACTCAAGCCCTTTTTAATAATTAATAGTAGTAGTTTTTAAATTTAATTTTTATTTAACTTTTACATATAGACTTTTATGTTCTTAGATGCTTTACAAATTTTCGGATATTTATTAGTTTGTGCACGCTGGTATTCGAGGGTTCGGACAATTTTTAAAGATCGTTATTAATTTTCAACTTTAAATTTCTTGTGTGCAACTAGAATAGAAAATGAAGTACAGATAATATTTGTAAAAAGTAAATTGGTTTCTGTTTTCTTTAAGTAATTTGTTATTTTAATCTCATTTTCTTATTTCTCGAATGTCAAGCTTCGCGTTATACTGTAAACTGCGCAAGTCGAGTTCAATCTTTTTTAAATTAACCTCGCGTAGTTGCCTCTGTAATTTTCTATTGAATGAAAAAAAAAAGAATTTAAAAATCCATTTATATCGTTAGCATGGCAAGAGCATGTTTCTCGAAGTTACCGTGGGATAATTTTTTTGGTTAAAAAAAAACGTACAACCTCATCGAGTAACAAAAAATGGCTACGGTTACTTTATCTCTCGAGAAAGACGATCCGCTTGAGAACAGGTAGGAAATACCTTCAACAGATGTGGGAATACAGTTAGAAACACATTAGATAATAATTTCAACGTATTTCGTGTAGCGTTTTCAAAATGTCCAGCAGGCCTTCGTAATAGAAAAATATGTAAAAGCAAATAAAACCTGCAAACAATACTTACTCAAAATTTAAAAAATCACTAACCAAAATGCCTGCTATGATGATTTATTCAGCTATTCGGTAGCTCGTGTAAAAAAAAATGATACTTTTCAAAATGATGTCAAGTATTCGTTTCATCCAAGAGAAAACTAAGAAAAGAATTGAACAATGAGTGTCAGGGTCAATGATGGTGATCCTAAAATTGCGACTGGCAGAAAGTGGTATTACAGGTAATGGTTAATGGGTTTTGGGGACCCATAGAAATATTCTCGGGCTACTCCTTTCTTACGTCGTCATTTTTTCTCTGACAAACCGGCGACAGTAGGTCGCGACCGCCTTTTCGAGTAACGGTGCTTCACGAGTTCAATAAACCTACCGATCGGAAGTGGGTTAACAAGTGATTGCCGTGGTTTTACTAAGTCGGCCTTAACCGCCATGACCTCCTTTCATGGTCAAGGCTTCTTCGTCGAAATCAAATCGAATAAATATTCCAGCTTGAAAAATAAATTTGGATAAAATTCATAAGCAGCATGCGAGACGTAACTAAGAATTCCATCACTATCCAAAAGAGATATCTGAGGTCTATGAGAAAAACTGGTTTAAGCGTTTCGGATAGTTATCAGTTTTTAAAAGGGACAGGAATGACGCATTAGCAAAGGATTTTATGTATGGATAAGAAAGAACGCAGAAAACCCTTGTACGTTTTTGAGGAAAGATATTTTTGGGATTTTAGTAATTACTGTAAATTGATGTAAATTGTTAAAATTCTTAACGGGACCCCATTGCGAATGGGTACAGATGAGCTGATGCAGATAATACATTTACCGTTCTCACATTTCTACTGATTTCTCCTACTTTCTGTATTTACCAGGTTACGCAGTTGAGGTCGATCCTTCGTAACTGGATGTCTGATATTATTCTTTCAGCATGCAGTACCAGCAATACGTATCCTTGTGCTTAGTGGCGCTTGTCCTTGGACAAGCATCTGCATTGCCCCAGCATCCGCAATATTCGCCCCAGTATCCACAGGAATATCAGCAGGTTCGGGATGATCGAAAGTTTGCTGAGAAGCCCAATGCTATGAAGAAGGTTGCTCTTGATGATTTAGATGACATCAGTACCAATCAGATTCAAGTGAGTCGTATAGAAGATTATTTTGATCTTTGTTTTTATTTATTTTTTTTATTATAATTAACGTAATTATTTTTTTTCTAATTAATAGGAAGGTGGTGGCAGTGCATTCTCATGGTCCAACATGCTTGGTATGCTCATGCAAATGCTGCTTGGTCAAGCCGGTGGAATTGCTGGTCCCAGCAAGAATGATATCGACGAAGGAGTCCCAGCTAGTCCCTGGGCCAATTTACTATCCGTAGGCCTTAGGGTACTTACTGCCCTTTTAGGAGGACCTCAGCAGTCCGTAGATGGCATCGACAAGGTCGACAATCAGAGCAGCCCAATGCAGGTACTTGTACTGTCACGTTTCTTGTTGCTGGTACGAAAGTGACTGGCTTATTTATGGAAACGAGAAATATTGTAAAAAAAAATAGTAGCTAGTACAATTCCTCCTAGAACTAGTTCGTCTTGTATATCGTGAAGAAGTTTCTGTACAAAACTCGACGTCACTCCTTTCTTGATTTTACAATGTTTTGCTTTCGTCAGTGCACGCACTACACACACACACATAAATTTTGCTTTCACACATTTGCTTTACCCTTAAGTCTGCAGAGAAAATGCGTGAGAAGCACTTGCGTAACTAGTAACGTATTTTACTTAATATTATTTTAAATGAAAAAACAAATTTTCTTGGACAATTTTGTCAATGGCTCTGATACGATCTTTAATAAATATTAAAATACGTTGCGTTACGCTATTCAATTCGTTTGTAAATATTTATCAAAATTTCGACTTGGAAAACATGGCTGGTGTCGGTTGTTTAGGGAATATTGACAGCGGTGCTGGGCGCGTTTCTAGGACAGGGAAGAGATCCTGATCAGGTTGCTGTCATGGCTAAACAGGCATCCGAGGTTAGTACGAAATTAAAAAAAACTGCAAATTGTAGTAAACCAACTGCTTTCTGTGTATATATATGCAATAGAAATGCTTTACATATATCTCAGCTGTCTATTATTACACAGAGTACACATACGTTGCACGACACGACTATCGACTGAATAGAAAAATCCTTGAATTCTTTACTCGAGAATTTTCTATACAATGAATCCCTAACCTATGAACTTTTTACACGCAACAGTTCATCAGCATCGTTATCAACCTACTGGATGCTCTTAAGACCTCATTCTCACATCGTTCAATGGCAGCACGTTCTCTGGGACGTCGTGACTCCGTTTCCGAGGCTGCAGTAGCCTCCATTTCCATGCTCAAGGTATTTAATATAATTAAATTTTCCTTATGTCCACCATTAAGAAACCAAAGAGTCTAATTGGAATTTGATTAAATTATTCAGGGCTACGTACGCTCCATGAAATCATTCAGTAGCGTAGGTCGTGCCGAAGACGAAGGTCAACGAGGTTGTGCCGAAAGGGCCCTTTGCGAAGCCAGTGCTGAATGTGTAACTGATACTCAAGGAACTTCGTCCATCTTTTGTCAATTGGGATCGTGAGTGTCTTTAGTGCTTTGAAAGTTTTTAGACTGCTATTAAAATGCCTGCTATTAAAGAAAAACAATGGTCGCAATTAATAATTATTTTTGTACTATTTTCAGGTACGCGACAAGCTATCTTCTACAGAGACAGAGTGGCGTCGGTTTCGAAGCACTTTACGAGGCCGGAAGACGTGGCCGTTCTGGCGAAGATTGTAGGACGCTCTTCCTGGATTGCAATGCCGTTTGAACGGACTCACCGTAGCGTGGCCGAGGTTGGCTCAAGCACTATTATTATATATATATATATGTGTGTATTAGAGCTTTGAGTTAAATTCGAAGTGACAACGACAAAGCTAATTTGTAGGAGAATTAAGGAATTTTGTGACACATTTTTTGACACCAATGCACGCGTACCGAATCTTTTTGTGTGTTTTGAAAAATGTTAAAGCATTTTTTTGTTTTCTTCTATTTTTTTGAGGGCGTTACGAATCTTCAATTTTACTCTTTATTTTTCTCTTCTTTTGTTCTGGTGCTCGTTAACTGTACGATCGTAAAGTGTTCAGTCTTTTCTCGAAGAACAAGAGTAAATAAAAAGGTTTGAAAAATGTTGCTTCGAAAACACAAAAAAACTTTGTTACAAGCTGATACTGCGTTGGTGTTGAAAAGTGTAATGTGAAATTGTCATAATTTTTGTATTGTTAATTAGTCTTGTCCTCGGTCACTTCGAAAAAGAGGGAGAGAGTAAAATTGAAGGTTCGTAACTTCTTCTTTTCTTTTTTATAGGTAAAAACACTTTTCGTAGAAGTAGACTGAACAAGACTTGAAACTTAGGTAAACTTAAAGTGGCATTTAAGTTCAGCTAAGTATCGATACTACGTTAATATTATTTATTTATATTTATTGTAGTAAAATTTAAGAGCGAGGACACTCGTCCTCATCGACAGCGATCCTAAGCGAAATATGAAAGTCTTTATTTAATCGAGCGCTAATAGTGCTTGACGATGAAATTTTGTATCTAAAAAGAAAAACTTGGATTCGTTCGCGATTCGAAATTTCATAATTTCAACACATTCGAGCGGCAAAGTTACAAACTTTTCGAATACAGCTTTTTGAAAAGTCGACGGTATCCCGTGATTTTGGGAGTATTTACACAAAATTTTGCGTCCGATATAGCTTTCTCTTTTTTTTACACATTTAATCGTTTTAGGTAATCATAATAATATTTATATTTAATAATTAGCGATATTCGTTTTCATGGGAGAAGACGAGCTTAGAATTGACGGCAATGAAAGGTTAGGTAATTCCGATGGTTCGAAGAATCTCGTACGATCGCTTCGTAGAAACAAAAGGAAACGACACTTACAAAAAAATTTGAATTTATTTTTCGAAACAAAAAAAAACCCAAAAAGTCCTTCAAACCGAAAATCGTAACTTGCTCAATTCTCGAAACGACGATCGTACGAATTTCTCAAGGAAAGACCTCCCGACATTCTTACGAGTTAATATCTCAGGATATCCTTAATTTTTGTTTTTCGTTCTTCAAACTTATTTCGTGTTTTTTTTTTTAATCACCCACTCAAAATTATCTACTGTATATATTATAAATGGCTGGGAGTTTATCGTAGCTAACTATACCTATACAGATCACTCCATATAGAATTCAATTAGACTATAAGTTGTATGTATGTGCATTAGTATGATTGTAATTTGAGCATCAATAAAAAGCGTTATCAAAATATTGTCTTTTTTTTGTTAAACAAAAAAAAATGACAATTTATATCCAACTTTCATACTATTCCTATATGACTTACAAGGCTCTCCCTATTGTTAGACATGCAATTACATATAATTTGTTTTTGGCGAAGCGAAGAAGGAGATTCAAGGAACTGTGAAAATTCACGCTTCCAGTGTCACCAACAAGCGTGAACGATAAGGACACAGGACCATGCGTGACCTGACAATGAACACAAAAGACCCGTCCAGACTCTAGTATGACGAAACAGTCATTCCTTGAACCTTGCCAGAGAAAGTTGTGTCCTCGCGAACAGCGTGGAACTTTTATCAAATCTTTCTATAAATTTCATAATTACAAACATCCACGATAATTGCTAAATAACCGAAGACGATTCCGTGTATCCGGTTGAAACTTAAACGTAAGATTTTTTTTACAGTAAAATCTGGTTTCTCCTCAGTTTCTTAAAACTACACGACGTACGTGCAATTATTTGAAAAATAATTATGCACGAAAGAAAGCACTCGCACGTTACGCTTTCATTTGCGTAACTTTCAGATGACTTTCAAGTCCTTGATGAACTTTGGTGGTTTCGCTGGGACTCCATCCACAGCCATGGATCGTTATCACACTGGGCCAAGTGGATCATACGATCATGGATACAAGCACAGGTAACGTTAAAAAGAAAAGGTATAGAGGTTATGTCAGTCGATAATTATGAAAATGGGATGCTGATTGAAAGAAATAATATTGCATCAGTTACAAGGGCAATGGGAAAGGAAGTGGTCATGGAAGTGGAGCTGCATTGAGTGCATTGACCCTACTGGCGTTTTTATTTCTAATAAACGTAATGCAGGTAATGAAAAAAATAATAATCAAGTTAATGAGTCCCATTCAAACGTTTCGATGATACTTTCAGCAATCATTGCTGGAAACCAATTCCACGACGACGACAACGCTCTTACTGCGGGAGGAAGATATACCAATTACCTTGTCTGCAAGAAACGATGAAAAATCATCAGATATCAAAGTTGATAGCAAAAGTCACGTTAATGATATATTTTTAGTTCCCATTAAAACGTCTAATCGTGATTCGAATGATGGCAATTAAACTGGATGCTACGAAGAATTAATTGGCTTGCTTTAGAGGGAGTTAAATAAAAATGACAAATTAATTTAAACGTCATTAAACGTGTTGGATGAAAGTCTTTAAATCTGCTCTAGTTTCTTGTTATTGTTACCATTGTATTTTTTTCTTGCTTTCTTTTCCTAATGTTGTTTATAATAAAGGGACATTCAGAGACACACCGAGGTAACCTATCACCCTCTTTGGAGAAAAACCGGGTTCATGTCTCTGACCGAAGGGACAGGGGACCTCGGACTTGAGTTCAGTTTGTGTTTTCATCTCCACCTGTGAGGTTTATCATTGTGACTTGTGCGCGGGTGTGAAATCCTCACCGCCAGGCCTGACGTCCCAACCGGACCTGGTGCTCCCATGATCCACAGCGAAGGTAAGTGCTCGATATATTTACGCGGCGTTAATACGTGCAAAAGTTATATCTACGGTGTTGGATGCCAAAGACGCATACTCGCAGCGTTGTATTCGCTGATCGTTAGTACTCGTCGACGTGCAAGGTATCTCCCAACCAATTGACTTGCACGGTATCTCGACACGTTCAAACCAATTCCGCTCTGGCTCCATGAATTCTTAGGGATCTTTCAAGACGTGCAGTCTCTCGGTTACGATTGCACGGTATCACGATCACCTCAGCAACCCCTTTTTTAGCAACGTGCAAGGTATTTATCAGTCTGTCGACTTGCACGGTATCTAGACGCCGTTACCCGGCATCGGTGCAACCCCGCTCAGATCCTGTTCGAAGCTGCAGTCAAGTCCTCCTCCCCGGCCCTTGTACAGCTCTAAAAATACGATGAATAAATGACCCTGAGACCTCAGCTTGAGGTCGCTCGAGGACGGTCACCGGCCGGTGTAGTTTTACTGTCCCTGTCCATCGTCCGCCGGCTGGGAAGGTCCCCATCCCTGTGAATGACCTTTTAATTTACATCCCTTTTTCATCTAACGATGACACGAAGCTCATTGCGAGTGCTGTTATTATAAATGATTTGAGGCCATCATTTAAAACACATAAATACTTTATTTCCCGAACATGAGGTTGTCGAACGTGTCTCTCTGTACGTGTGTAATGTGTTCTAATATAATATACTAATATAGGTTAGCATTTTGAAAATGTATTTCTTTCGATAATTTTATGTACATAACATTAGAAACATTTAAATATCTTGCTTTTGTTTTCGTTCTCGTAATTCTTACGTCTTAAAAATAATCATGAATATTCACATATTGCTAGAGGATTCAAGTATGGCCGCCGCCCCGTTCGGATCAAATTTATTTCATTCGACCTTCTATCGTTCAACATATACTTTTTCGTGTTTAGCCAAACGCGTCAGGTAAATTTTTAAACAGGGGCCAGGGCTGGCTCTCGTATTTACTTTTATAATATTCGCCTAGAAAAGTTTAGAAAAAGGATTTTGGAGGGATAATGGAGATTCTTTTTTTTTTTGTTTTTTCTTGAACTCTGTAAAGTGGGCGGAGAATGCGTAAGTCTGTGCACGAACGTTAAATGACAATTGTTGCGTTCACGTATCGTGGACTTTTCACGAATAACGAGGCTGGATAAAAAAATTCAAAAATTTCCAATAAAAATAGGGCGGGAGGGATAAAATAGAAAAAACCATAACTCGTCGAAGCAACTTTTTAATATGCTAGGATGCACCACTTTATTTCAGGATTCATGCATCTTAGGTAACCCGACATGAAGTCCTGTTATATAGAGAAAGAATGAAAAATTTGTCGAAAAAATGTATCTCGACGAGATTTGAAGTTCGCATTTTTTTTTCATTTTTTTTTTATAAATTCTTATTAATGGAAAGTTCGACGAAGCGTACGGGCAGCCCAGGGCACGTGTATTAATATATTTCAAAATTTTCATTAGCTAAACATCAAAATCTAAAAAAAGGTTCTCCTTCTTTATATCTATAGTACACTAGCTACAGCAACCCACGGATTCCTTGGGATATCCATTTTTTGGGGCCTTAGACTCTCATCATACTTTTTTTCTTATATCGAGACTTTCTAAATCCCACCTATAGTAACGACTCTGAGAAAAAAAAAATACACTCGGCCATTTTGAAACGATATATCTACCTATATCGTTATACGGTTGTTGTCCTTATTCTTGGCATAGTTTTACTTTGTAGCTTAGCTAGACTATAGTTTTCGATCATTTATATTTGGAGCAAGGGACAGAAAACGACTCATCGGGATTTTCAATCAATTCCGGTACGCAATTCATTCAGAAACTCGAAGAATTCTTGTATACCAAACGAGTGCAAGATTTTAACCCAATTACAATACGTTACTATATTCGTTCGTTATCTTATTTGTTTCTTTCGTTCCTTCTTCTCTCTCTTTCTCTCTCTAGTAATAAAAAACAATTCTCCGAGCTTGGCACGGCTTTATAGGAGTACAAAAACTCAACAATAAATTACGTGAGATTCGTCTACAATCAAACACAAAAGCGATGCGCGACAATATACGAGGTCGCCATTTTTCTTTTCATGAACCCGCTTGGTATACCTGCAAATGGATGATGAAGATGCTGCCTCGATATTTCTTAAGTACTTCGTTTTGAACACAGTAGAGTTTTCTCGCATAGAAAATACATCTAGTAGAAGAGCAAAACTACGAAGAAAACGTAATCCTTTGAGCGGAGAAAATAGAATATGATTATTATTTAATAACATTACGATATAACATGCATTTCGGTGAATTCTTTATGATTGCGCAGGTCGCGTTTTAACGTCTCAATAGTAATCGTATCCTGGTATCCAAAGACGCGCATAATAAAATGGCTGATACGGCAAAGCGAATGAACTTCCTGACAGTGTTTTTCATTTCCTTTTAAATTTGATCAGGCGAGAATAATGCCCTCTATGTGAAATTCTTGCTTTCGCCGTAGCCATTTTTTTCGTGTATATACACACATATATATATATATGTATATACTATACAGTGCCACTTGCATCGTCAGAGTTATTAAATCTCTCATTGCTGAGGAGAGGAAATAGAAAAACAAGTTAAATTCACGAGGTTAATATGTAACCGAAAACGGATGTGTAACAAGTGATTGATATTTACGTGAATCAATCAGAGAATAAAAAAAATAATTCCAATAGTATTTTCGTCCCAATAGTATTTCCCAGAGGCAAAACCTAGCACTGTTTACTGGGTTATGAAGGAAGGTCAACGTGTGCAAATGAGCAAAAAATTCAGGCTTTGCTAAAAAGATGGCTAAGATAAAAAGAATGTAGTTTATTAACCTTATCACGTTGTTTCTGTGACTTCGAGCTTTTTATGGTTAATAAGAAAGAAAATGTTATGGTATTTTAGTTTGATAATGTCTAAGACGTTTACTTCGTTATCTTAGTTATCTTGATAGCCAGGCAAGAAAATTTGGAAGAAATTTCAACCGAATGCTATTCGGTAAATTATTGATGCACCTCGTCAGTCTCCTCCTGCGATATGATGCTGGACCGATTTGATCTCAGATCCAGGTCCATCCCGAATGGTTTCATGGGGCCTAGAAGAGCCAGAGTCCCAGTTTCCTCGATACTCAGACTACATTCCAATGAGCTGTCACTGAAAGTACAGAAACAAACTTCTACTCATCACTAATGTCTTCTAAAATCGTATCTGATTGATTAACACTTAATTTCTTGCCAAAATCGTACCCAATTTGTTTACCTGACGATACTGGTGCGATCACCAGAACTTGCGGGTACTGTACAATTTCCCCCGTTGCAAGGACGTTCTCCGTTACTTGTGCACGTAGTTCTCTCCCTCATCGAGGCTCTTCTGGATTCCTCGTGACACTCGCATCGACATTCTTCCGGTTGGACGTAGTTATAGCCACCCTTAGCCTCGTCCTCGGATCGTGGAATTGTCTGGATCCTCTTTGGGGCCTTCCGCTTCTCTGGAATCTCCTCGAAGTTTATCCAGTTCGTTGGTCTTGATGGTGCACGGGGTGGTAACGGTGGAGGACTTGGTGATTTCCCAGCGTTTCTTCTGCCACCGTCATGAACCTTCCCAGCGAATTCACTGAAAGTATTTGCTGCTTGCTTCCTGGGACTCTTTAGTTTAAAACTGTCCTCTCGGGGAAGAGATATCTTCATCTTTTCGACCCGACGCTCATCCAAGGATGTGTGCATGACGAACTCGTCGAGTAATGTCGGATTGATCGGTGTCGTTGATCGAGGTCGCTCAATTGGAATCGTTCTGAGGATACGGATAAGGTAATTTTTTTAATGGTTTTTTTTTATCATTAATACGTAGAGTAAGAATGCATTTTTTGCTTGAAAATGATATTCATTATCTTAGTCATTGCTGTCTAAACGTTAATGGCTCACCTTACTTCCTGGAGTCGTTGTTTCACTGGTAGGATAGGTAGAGCAGCACTCTTCTCGAGAGGCAAGGTAGTCGGCACGTAGGGAAAATCCTCTTCGAAGCTTTCCTCGTAGAAGAGTCCTTTCCTCTCGTCAGGAAGTTCCTCAGCTACTTTCTCTGCCTTGTTCCTAATGAATTCAATCTCGGAATCCCTCTCAGACTCGGAGCTGTTATGATCCAAGTCGGACACTACAGAAGGTGTCTTGACGAGACCATCAGTGACTTTTAAGCCATCCTCGAAGACATCAGACTTTTTGTCTTCCTTCATCATCTGAGTGGAGGAAGGTTCGTTGCCATTGATCTCAGTCTTTTGCGATATATCATCAGACATTGGTTCAGGAGGCTCTATTTTCTGGGCTTCCTTACTCTTTCGCTTTGGCTTCACAACTTCCGGTCTTTTATCAATCGAGTCCTTTGATGAGCTATTTGACAATTGTGGTTCCGCAATTACCCTGTTACTTTCGTTAGATACTGATTTAGACACGGCAAGGTCCGGAATCTTAGGATCCCTTGTTTGCATCTTCTGTACCTCGACTTTTGACTCGTTGGATGAGTTTTTCGAAATTTGAGACTCTTTTGAGACACTCTGGGTCATTTGGCTTTCCTTCGAAGAGGTCCGCGACGTGGTATTCTCTATCTTGGCCTCTGTTCTGATCTGATTCGAGGATCTATGTTCTATGGAAGCTTCGGTGATGATGTTTCCAGATCGTGGCTCCGACTCATACTCATCCAAGAGCTTCGTCGGAGTTTCCAATGGTATGGAGACACTCTCCGATGGCAGAGCCTCCTCGTAATTTCTATCGTCGGCATGAAGACTGATAAAGATAGAGTCATCCTTCTTCTTATCCTTCTCTGTATTAAATGTAAACTCCACATTCCCAATGCTTTCCAGAGAAGGATGTTCACCGTCCATGGGAGTGCCAGCAGCATCGTCGCAGCTCTTCTTCCTCTCGCGCTTCTTAAAGAGGCTCAAGGTGGATGAGAAGACACCTTTATTCTTTGAATCCTTCTTCAGGGTGGAGCCTCGATCGATTGACACTCTTTCTCTAGACTTGGATCTGCTTCTAAGACTCTCAGTGGTGTCCTTGATTTTTGAGGTTAGACTTCTACGTGGTTTAATGCTTGGAGTTGGTGATTCAGGACTCAGGGCACTGCTGTCGGTTCTGACCTTAAACAAGGATGCGAAGCTGCTCTTCCTGGATACAGAGGATGGACTAGGCGTCCTGGAACCCTCTAGTTCTCGTACTTTCTGATGTCTAGGTAATTTTGGACTTCCCGTGATGCCGCTCGAGGTAGGAGGTGTTTGTACGATTTCCTTAAAATTCTGCGGCTTCTTTCTTTTGTCGTTCAGATCAAGGGTCGCCGGTTTTTGAACATCCTGAGCATTCTTGATCGGTGGCTCCGATTGTTTCTTAATGATAGGAACCTGTCCAGGTTGGGAATTACAAGGAACTTACTCTGGATTCCTTACAATAGTGCATCGTGTATGGACTTATGGACTTACATCTATGTTGACCCTCTCTAAAACTCTCTTCGTTATTTCCACTTCTCTTTTGAAGATTTCCTTCCTCTCCTCTCGACCTCTTCTCCTCGGCTTATCCAATGGATCAGGCTTCAGGTTACCCTCGATTATCGGTACTTTTATACTCTCCGGTATAAGAGCCTTGGTGGTGTCAGCCTCTCGTTGCAAGAGAATCTTTTCAAGATCATCTGTTTCTGGTTTCGAGGGCTCGATCAAGTTATCCGCCAATCTGGGTTTACTACCACAAAAGGACGTTTCCAGGAGACACTTGTGTGGACTTGGCGACCTTGAACATTTCGCTGGGATACGTTATTGAATACAGTATGAATAGAAACTATAACCGCCTCATTAGAACGTGACTGGTAAATAAAGTAAAAACGATTCCATTCTCCGAACACAGGCAATCCATTCACTGGCTACTACCATCTCATTATCACATACCTAGAAGAAGTGGCCGAGACAACCGATAGCTTCCCTGAGACACCGGAACCCTGACTACCGACGGAAGACAACCTGGAGGTCCTACCACTGATGTTCAGCAGTATAATTTCAGAGCAGTTACTATCCTTACGTTCCCTATCCTGCAGTTGCTTGACGCCGCCATATTCAGATTGAGTGCCATCTTCTTTCCTCTTACGCGCCATCTTCTTGGAGTCTCGTCTAAGGTCCTGCTCGTGAATCGGATCATGAAGATCCAATTCCTCAGTCGAGGATCGTAGATCCTGCACATCCTCCTTGTAGCCAAGGTTTAACTTGCTACCAGGAGGAGGTTCGATACCTATAAAAAATTAATTAAAATAATTTGAGGTTAGGTCAGTCCTATCTAATCCTCGACTAATTTAATTTTCATTCTTTAACATTATTTACCAGCAAGTAATTCTCTCTCCGGAGAGGATTCTCTCGAGTTGTTGCTGTCCTCATGGTGAGAAGAACTGCTCGCCCGGCTTATGTCAATCCTCGGCGTGCTCGGCGTCTTCAGTGAACTTCCGGGCGTCGTTACTTCGACGATACCGGGCATTCGGCTTGCCGCTTCGCCCTGCATCAAAATCCGAGAATCCTATTGGAGTGCCGAATGGTGAAGGACAGTAGACGACAGTGGACACTCTCCGCGAGTCGTTATCCCGCTAGGAGTTCGCCGGATCGGAAATGAATTTTAAAGGGGTTCCTCGTTTGAGAGACAAGATAAAGAGTGAAGTAGGTCATGTGGACTTCGAAGGAACTTGAGAACTCTGTCAACTCACGTTTTCCACCTCGTCGGAGAGATCTTCGAAGGATGCTATCGGCGCCGGACCCAGTTTCTTCTGATGGACATTCGGTAGCCCAGACGCCATTTTTCACTATTATTGCTTACGAGCGCTGAAAATCAACAAGAAATTCGAACCTAGTTATTCTGCTGAATAAAATATTTCAGAAGTTTCGCGAGGTTCCTTTTTTTAGTCTCACAGAGATGTTTCACGTTTCTCTCCACTACCGAGATGAACATTTTTCTTCTCTCTCTTCACGCAATCTACAATAACCTCATCGTCAGGTAAGATATATACCCGACATAAAACAACCTTCTGTCTATTTCCCTTTAATCTCAAATTTATTTATCTTCAATCCCGAAATCCTGCAGTGATTCTCTCTTGGAATTCAACTCAGAAATGTATGATTACAACATATCTAACAAGTACCTTGTATCGCGAAATAAGCTTCTCTCAGCGTCCCGACGCACAACCTAGTGAAACGCGATGATTAAACGAGTGGACAATCTTTCCTAGGGAGTTAATTATCAACGGTGTTAGTACGCGTACACGAAGGACGAATTGATTAGGTCACTACGCATCGCTTTACGTGTCCCGGTTCACGGGTCGATCGCATTTCTGCCCTACTAAATATATTCCGATCCTGTCACGAGAAGAAATTCGCCATTAAGGAACCCATTTTTCTTTATTCAAAAGCAGCGCCAACTTCGGTCATAATCATAACCTCTTTTGAAATTCATCGAGCTTATAACAACCTTATAAATTTCAACCCACAAAGATTTAATACCAACAACGCGTTCCTATCATACTTTCATGTTTCTTTTTGATGTATAATAATGAATTCGAAATTCTCAAGAATTTAACGTATCTTAACGACACCAAAGTTCTTCGACGTCCATTAGAGCGTGGGAGTGGCTTTGGGATTCATGGAATTGTGCCAATAACTTGGACAGGCTGTACATTATATTCGTGATACAAGTAAAGTATGGTTAGTTTTCTAAGGTAAGAAAATATAGTGCTTTCTTATATTTAAGATTAAGTACTTCCTTTTTCCTAAATACGTGCGTACTAACTTTAAAACGTATAACGTACATGAACTTTACGAATCTGTGGCTACGCAAAGACGTGAACTAGAATAACTTTATACTGTCTATTAATACATACATCCTATTAATAGAGAATATCCTGCTATCGTTCAAACCGACATATGTTTTTCTTTAACTCAGCCTAAACGCATTACAGCATACATCGATTAAAGTGCATTGATACAAAGAAAACGTTAAGTTAGGTTAGAACAGTTTAAATGGAAACGACAAACGCGTAGTCTTCGTCTACAATAACCATTGAGTATAAGTTTAGTTTAATAACTTTTTGATTATTCTTTATCGATTTCCAAACCGTTCCAATAACACATCGTCACTCTCTACATGAACAGACACGTATCTTATTATCCTTAATGATTAAAGGATACCATTCTTAGCGTCATTGGATAAAACGGGATATCCATCAGCGTGCTGCTTTTTGAACACCGCGGAACGTACATTTAAATATTTAATTACAGAACATTTAATAATACCTTGCTTTATTATCAGTGTGAAAATACAAGATATGATTATTCAAACACGTAATATAGCCGTGCTAATGTTTCTCACGTAGCATTGGCTTAAGGCTTACGGAAAACGTGTTTTACATGCGTAAGTAGATTTCCAAAAATAAAATCTTTTCCTATAATCTGTCTAAAGAATGAGTGTTCCCTCGAGCGTGTCGTGTAAGATACATCATGGTCGATAAGGGAAACAAGGTCGGTCGAATTCGAATATAAATGATTTTCGTGTCACTAGAATCAATTGTGCATGCAAACGATATTCCCGTATCGAGATTATTTGTGGGAATAATAATGAATAATTAAAAATCTTTTATTGGCGACTTACCTCAACGTTACCCCCATGCTATCACGTTAGAAATCGATTCTCCACTAGTCCATACTTTTTCTTGAAAGCCAACCAGGTTCTCTTCGCTATTCAGCACTCTTAATGGCCGCAACACTCACATGATGATCAACCTGGACACCTGGACACCGCTAAGAATCTCATACGACTTCCTGGTCGTATAACGTTCACGTTCTCTTCATGATTTCTTTTGACAGTGGCTCTGCGAGAGGCGTCGAAGAGGAGCGGGCCACTCGCTCCCTCGGCGTCTCTTTTCGCTTTGGGGCCGTCGCGGCGCCAGGCGTCACTCGATCGATGAATGGAACTGTCCCACCCCTACTGAACCCCTTTAGACGGCTGTTTCACGTTTGCCAACTGCATTAGAGTTGCGGGCTCTAATGGATGCTTACGGACCAAGTCGTTAGTGTTGGGAGATAATGAGGTCACCAGAAACTGACGACGTGCTACTTGTTGACTAGGAAATTTGTTATGACATTGGAGAGCTGTCTCTGGAAAAATATGACAGACTGTTTATATAGACTTTTATTGGATATCCCATGGTGGGTAAAGTTCTGAATTTAATCGGTAATGCAGAAAATGTATATTGAATTTTCTGTATGTAGGAAAGATTGCAAAATCTTGTAGGATAAGGTTTTGTTTTTTGAGTCATTAAGAATGATCTCGGAGAGCTTCGTATATATAAATGATTTATTTTGTTAGAACGTACATTTGCGCCAGCACAAAAAAAAAAGATTTTATTATTTAAAATGAGATGAATTTTTCATTTTTTTTTTTCTTTTTCTGTTTTGCTTTTTGAGACTAGACACATCACAAAGAATCTCAGTGCCGATATTATGTGTTTACTCTTAATGCTTTAATTCGTCCGGTTGGCGAGACGAGTCGAGCATCGAAAACCAACGTCATTTCCCGTCTTTGCAGCTTCCGGTATCGAGGTCGTAACTCGTGACCTCACTTACGGATCTGAAGAATCGGGCGCGTTATGTACAGGGCCTTGCCAAGACTTATAATATATTTACAGGGCAGTGTTAGAAGTATTCAAGTTACGCTAAAGCAGGCACTAAGTCACTCTTCAAGGATTCTTCTTGTCAATCTATTTCAGTGCCATCATTATTTTGAAAAGATGACACGAATACCTGTCACTTCCTTTTCTTTTCACTCTTCGTTTGCCATCGACTCAGTGCGAATCGCTACAGTATCATTTTTCTCTTAAGCGCAAGAGAATGACATTACTTTCTCTTGAATTGGCTTGGAGTAATCTTCTCAATGATCTTTACTGATTGCTTAATCCAATATATTAAATCACATCGTGTCAACCCACAATAATTATTACCAATTCATCATCAATTCAAATTTTACAAACGTTAATCATTTTACAAAAATAGTCCCATCTCTATCTTTTCCTCGTAACAGTATAACTGTATTACACTAGCGATTCCTTTGAATCGCATTATGTAAAACCAGCGCATTTCCTCTAGTAATAGGATGCAACTCCCGTTTAATTGTTATTCATTTTAATGAGTATCACTTGTATTTACATCAGACAAATTGGACAACATGTATCACAGGCGATACGATATACCAGTACGTTTCTTTTTCTAATATTAATACAGTATATCTGAATACCGACTGAAAAATGCATGGAGAAGTTAACAAGAAGAAAAGCCTTGATCCAAAAGAATCACGCGTAGAACCTAATCCATTACCACATTCATTAAAGGACTCCCTATTCTCCTTTCCAAGGTAATTATCGAAAGTGAATTTTACGTGCCGTTCCCTCTTACTCATTTGCGTGTAACAACTCATCTGGACTCAGTCACGATTTTACGTCTACGAGTGTAATGAGCTTGGGGCCAATTCTACGAGACACGCACTAGGATACATCGAAAATGACCTTGAGTGCAGAGAGAATATAAAAAATTGGTATTGGATACTGTCTGTCTCTTTAGACCTTATCCTTCTCTTTCTTCATAAGCGTATCGATTCTCACGACCTGAATGCTTTACTCTGCAAACCGCAAAGAGCGACGGAACTATCACCTATTGTCAGCCCTGAAGAATCGATAAATACAGCCACTAAATCAATACTTATGAACGAACATATCAAAACCTTCGTGTTGCGATCGATAGTTTACACTGAAATCTGATCACTTAAGGAAATCATTCTTGGATCGTTATCGAAGTCGGATCAGGGTGTGTTTGATCGGCATTCTCGTTGATAGCGAATCATCGGTTATCATCAGCATCGTTGATCCTTTTTGTAAATCCTCTTCAAGATCGAATCGAAGATGTACTCGAGGATGTTGATACGAATCGATTTAATTTACTATCGATGATTATCTCGTCACCAGTTCTTATGTTATACCGATACAGTTGCTTATTTGGGTACAACATTTCCTCGCAGGCGTGCACAGACTTCAGATCCTTGAACAAACGAAATTCCTACTTTGTTAAAAAGTCTCATTTAAAAATTTTCTCTCATAAATTCTATTCGTACTTTGAAGATGATTTTGTTTTTTCTTGTCGATTGGGATTATTGAAATTTGAATCAAAGTGTCAGGGACCTTCAAGGTCTTACCTTGAAGTGTCACACATTTCTGTTGTTGGTTAGAGAATTTGTTTGTGACGGTGATGGAATAAGGATTTTTGTTGGAAGAGGGACATACTCTAGATTGCAATCTCGCGTTTCTTAACGCGTCGTTCGAGAAACCAAAAATTCTGAAAAAAATAAGACGAACCCGGTATTAATGACTAATGACTTTCCTCACCTGATCTACGTAGAAGAGTCTCATTCTGTTTGCTGGTATCTTAACCATGGACTCCAGTTTTCTTTTCAGTTCGAATACTGTGCGATACACATCAACGGATCGTACCTAAAGTTACAAGAAAAATACAATAAATTATTGTCAAATGTATTGTTGATCAATATTCTTCAGCTGTGAAGAAAATGACAAAATTTCACTTGGTAATTCGTCTGAAAATTACCTCGACAAGATCTCCATAAGTAAAGGTTACTTTGACTCTCTTCTCTGGCGTCAGATCAACGTGGACCAAGGGATCCAATTTTCCATGAATTCCAACAAGCTCAGCATACCTGTAAAAACCATTAAAATAAAGATAAGTATCTCGAATAAATAAGAATATTTAGTATGTATTTCATATCAATTCTCCAAGTCGCAGAGAACGAACCAGAATTCGAATCTCAAGCATCACCTTTCCGGCCTATCCGCTTCTGGTTTGTCCATGTAGTATCTTATAAAGGCTCTCTCAGCATCTTCACGTTCCTGAGATGAAATAACACCACCGCCATTCAGCGTCTCGACGTTGGGTAGCCTGGCTATCAGAAGCTGCCGCCTCTCGTGTTCTGTGTATTCACTGGGGCTCTGTAAGTACCAGAGACAATTAATCATCAGCCACGAATCATTTTAATTTCTCAAGATTACGTCAGCCATTACTCTCATCTAGCGCAGCATGATTCAAAGAAGACCGTAACGATTCACGAGTAAATTTTATAGCAAGAACTACTTTTATACGAATATCCAAAATAAATGATTAATGAAATTAGTCAAGGAAAATGTTGAAATTTCAATTCAGACTTAAAGAAGAATCATTATCTCTAAAAACGAAAAACAAAAGATCATTCATCCATTAGGAAAGAAAATTACTAGATTTTGCTTGATTCACGACGCTTAATTAATTCTATACCAATTATAGCAAAAGGCCAAAACCTCTAAGCTCTCACCTCAAAGAGAGGACATCCTTGCATCCT
The DNA here is from genome assembly GCA_031001745.1 of Hartigia nigra. NCBI lineage: Eukaryota > Metazoa > Arthropoda > Insecta > Hymenoptera > Cephidae > Hartigia > Hartigia nigra. The sequence goes on from JARPRG010000294.1 coordinate 2,148,345, forward strand.
GAGTGACTTCAGTGCAGGAAATCTAGCTAATCTCTCAACATCGTCCCAAGTCGACAGTAAAGTTCCATTAACATTAAGAAACCGGAGCATTCTGAAAGGATCATGGGTTGACCGGATTTTTGTGCTGCTTGATTCGCATTCGGATTCAGTCCTGTTGTACGCTTTCTCCTCCGAGAATATCCTATTCTCAGGACACTTCTCGGCTAACTCAGGTTCCGGCAGGTTCATATTCTCATTATCTTCAGACTTCAGAACTGGTTTCTCTTGTCCATTAACACTATTGACGCTATTGACGGCATTACTTGCCACGTTACGATTCTCTTCCAATGACAAAGATCTTATAGGACATTCAGCAAGTACCAGACTCTCAAGATTTGGAAAGACGTATCCCAATTTCGATATTTCGTTCCAAATCTCAATAGGATTACCCGTGAAATGTAATTTCTTAATGGATGAATTCTTGTTCTCTTCCTTCTGATACTCAAGATCGACCGTCTTGTATTCGTTGAGAGATAGATGAAGCTCTTCCAGATTCTGCAAAAGTCTTATAAGACCCTGGACCGTTGACCACGAGACACGCGTACCATTGAGTACCAGGTTCCTCAGTAGATCATAGCTGCCATGTTTAACCTCCAATATTTCCGTGAGACTGTTAAAGCTTAAATTAACGAATTTGATCTTCGGCATATACTGCAAAATCCCGAAGACCTCGTCCCATTGCGAAAGTTTATTTTGCGCGAGATCAAGTTCCTCCACGTTCTTGCACTTATCCTTGAGCTTCTCATCGTCATTACCAGCCGACTCTATATCGCAATCCTGCAGGACTAGAAGCGCCGGTACGGTATGACGTGGTGATTTCTTCGGAATGAAGATGCTCACCGAGAGCGCCGTTTCTTCGTCGGTTAACGAGCATTCCGTCGTTGAGCTCCCATACTTCAGCTCCAGGGCTTCCAGTAACGATGGCATCTTAGATCATTCTGAAAAGAAAAAAAAAAAGGAAAAAATATAGTAAACAGTATATAAACAGTTAGACAATCATTCCCGTTAAACTGACAGTTGATCACAGTAACGCGGGAAAAAATCAACTTAAAATTCAAAACCAGTGCAGTTATACGATTTACATATTTTTTCCATGAATAGTATTAATTCGCAGAATAATACCTGCTAACTCACGCTTATTGCAATTCAAAACTTATTCGCGGAATCACTTCGAAAAATCAACCAGGACTTTCAAGACTTGCTAAAAGATATAGGATCTGGTCTGACCATATACGCTAAGGTCAACCATTGTCTTTTTGCGCCGCAGCTGCGAACCGGTCCAGGTTTACACGACGCATCAGGAATGGCGCTGCTGTTCACCCACGTAAGAAATATCTTTCTCGACGGTTAAACCAGCCAGTCTCTTCCTGGGATAGAGAAAAATGGAAAACCACCAGATGATGGAATGCAGAACGCTTAAGTTTCTCTTAAAGACAACAGAGAAGAGTTCTTGCAAAATGCCTGTGTTACGTCAACGATTGGAATAAGACCATGAAGAAAAAAGAAATAACAAGCGCACGTTTTGGAAAGACGCCAAACCTAGAAATATCAGGTTAAACACGCTTCAAACGTTGCACCATATGCCTAAGCATTTTTATTTTACTATTTTCTCAGGGAAAAGCCTTGACTCAGTGTGCTCAAAGATAGGTAGGTTCTACACTGGTTCTATAGAGTATTTACTATACTATATACTATAGTACAATCATCATGCAAGTATAGTCATTAGTTACTAACATACAGCTACCACTAGTTACTAGTACTCGACGTCAGACTTGCATCCATCTTGAATGAACAGATCCGGTTATTTCCGGCGTGAGTTTATTTCTGTTCAAGTTACTTCCAGTTTATATAGCTCTCGATCGATAAAACTTTAGAACTACGAATATTCTCGATCTTAGAAGCTCCCATTAAGGATAATTTAATATCCATAAATGAAAGTATCCTGAGGCACCATGAAGCTTCTCGAATCGTTGCATCGCATTCATTGCGTTTATAACCAGCAACCCAGCAACGTTATACTAGACTCTCGTGTCTTTCTGTTGCAACTTGCTGAGGCCTGGTAACTGTCAGTGTTACTCTCTGCTCACCTACGTAATCGCGATCGGTTCAACGGCCATGCGAAATTAACTTTCTCTAAGCTCTTGCCGTCGTAGCTGTCGGACTCCGTCGACGCGATTATGAAGATATCAGAAGTCGTGACAAAAGTTCAGTATCTGGTGGGATTAATGTAACGGATGTTGAGAAAATTTTCCTTACACTTTTCTTCTTATCCAAGTAGAAAAAGAGTAAAGTCGAAACATCAGTAATGTATTATCAGTACGGTGAATCTTCATAGTAATAGAAACCTTGATCTCCAGTCAGGTTATCTGTTTCCAAGTACTCCTGCAATCTGGACAACTGCATAAGATTACAGTAACTGAGTGGCAGTTAGGATTTTAAGGAAACTTAAAAAATTCACCTTTAAATATTTCAATTCATCGGTTAGTTACCGTGCACCTGATGTATTGGGTTTGTATATGTCACTTCAATGAATAGTTGCTTTGTTGTATCTTTGAAAATTTAAATGCGCAGTCTATTGGGTTAATGCAGATAATCAACGAAGCGTCACAATTGCCTCGGTAGAAAATTGGGATGGATGTATGTCATTTCCGGTGGGCTTTGAATGTTTTGACGGATATCAGCAATCTTCTATAGCGAAGAAGACGCGGACCGAAGAGATGCGTCGCGGTGACATTTCCGTCGACCCCAAAACTCGATGAAAGAAAATTGTCCTCTCGTGTGTTATCGACATTTATACGACACGACGATGTTAGTGACAAAAATACAAAAAGATTTTCAGAGCAGAACTGACTCATTCCCTTATCAATAATTCTCTAGTTATTGAATATAATCGCGATCGATAAGGCAAGTCAATTCTGCGCAAGTGACATTATCATTTTTGTTTACCTCGAATTTTCCAGGACTTCGTTTGCTCGCGTAGAATAAAACATTAAAAGTACGCATGATTTACTCACAAAGGAACTATCGCAATGCCAGTAACATGATCGACGGTGTGAAGGAAGCCTTACAACTTTAAACTAATTCATGCTATTCGAACGAACGCGTTGTGCCACATTGCTAAATATACGGCAGTAGGTTCTCTTACGAAATGTCAGACAGAAACATTCGCGCACTGGGTCACTCGGAGGATCACATTTAAGCCATGTTTACACGAGACTATCATGATTCCTAGAGTCCATTAGGAATCGAAGAAGAAGAAACAATGATCTGCGAGAAGCGTCAATATCCAGAAGACGTCCCGGGACATATGAAAACGATGAACAGAAATAACTGGAACTCCTGATGTGAATTCAGAACGTCGCAGATAAATATTTTCCCGTAACGGCTATAAGAATTGCGTCAAATCCCGAAGACGATGTTTGCATAAATTTCCATTGTAAACAGGTGACTGAAAATTGTTTAAAAAATATATATGTATATAAATATTTCGATAAGTAACGGTCATTCAATACCCACAAAAATTCTTCTGTAATATACGATAGTGGATGTGTATCCTTTATGAAAATTGGAGCAGAAAAAAATTATTAAAAAAATTGTAAAGTCATGGTGCTTTTGTATAATGGATTGAAGTTTAGGTACCGCTTCTCAACTGCGCATTATATGTTCTCAGTGTGGCGTTACTCACTGGCCAAGGTTGCAGCTTGCTCTCGGCTCGAGCATTATGTTCTTTTCCGTTTTGCACGTTTTACGCGTCTTGCATCGTATAGTCTTTGGTAGGATTATCGATGTGTAAGAAAAGAGCAACGATAATGTAGACACCAGTTCCACCATGTTGCGCTGGATTATTTCTGACCGTCTCTCTCGTGTCTTTGTCTCATTCCCTTTCGAATTGGCAATGCCACTTAGTCACGTCTCGATAAGCATTATATGCGTTCTGGGATTCTGTATTTATCCATAAATATTTAGAATAGAAACGTAATTTCCATTTTTCAAGATGACTCTGTCGTTTTTTCATGGTGCACATACTCGTCGATACGGCACTGGGCAAAAATGCGAAATTCGATCAATGAAGCAATTTCAATACTATTCAATATTAACCACTGACGTTTAATATATTCATCGAAAGGAGTCTGTTTTTTTTTTATATTGTCCTATGGTACGAAAGTGCTTTAAAGGTATTTCGGGTATCCTAACCTTGTCTGGGTATAGAAAGGTTCATTAATCATGGGTCATCGTCCTGAACGCCCTTCGAAATGACGCTGTTGCAGCGTCAACGATTTCTACTACTAGAAATGTAGATTCCATAGAGGCGGAAATGCGTGCCAGTAAGGTAAAAAGCAATCGCACGATTTCATCAGAAATGTCCAGAGTTAATTTCATGTCGCGTCACAGGATAAAATGACTATTTTGAGACCAATGATAATTTTCGTAATAAAAGTCATCAAGAATTCCAAGAACAGCTCATTGCCAACATGTAGAAGGTTGTAATTCCTATGTTGTACAAAAGACAAAGGTAATACCAGCATAGTACACAGAATTAAAAGCAACAGAATCCCATCTATTCAACAGCCAGTAATCCAGTGCAGGAAAACAACATGGTTACATTTATAACAAGAAAATCAGGTCAGGGACCTAGCTTACGTTATATTGGAGCAAGGGACTCCTAAACTTACCCTTGTCCCCGTTTTAATTTTCAGATCTACTTACTGTCGTCTTCCCAGCGACGCAATTCTCGTTCTCCAGTTTTTTTTTGTTTTCAAGAAGACAACGACAGGAGAAAAAGTGCGCTTAACAGTGTAGCAGCAGTCTATCAGCGCACAATCCTGGCCAACACGTTCCCAGTGATGCAAACAGATGCAAAGAAAACAGTGCAACACGGGACGCGTTATGGGATTGCTTCGATGTAGTACTGGGATTTTTTCTATATCGAAAAAAAAAATCGGCCTCACGGCCCTGCCGAGATTGAGAACGATCGTACTACGAACGTTCTCCTCGCCGTCCACCGTAGAACTGACTCCTTTGTTTAGTAAACAGAAACAGCTGAGCCACAGAGAGACAGAGGGACAGGGAACGCGAGAAGCCTGGTGGTGGAGGCTACGGCGGCGGCGTCGTTGTCGACGTTCACAGCCATTCGGCTACTTTTACGTGCGTTATCGACCGAATAGCGCCGACGCTTTGCCTACTAATGTCACGTCGATAACACGATAGCCTCATATGTGCACAGAAACGATAGCTTGATATTCCTCTCCTATATGTTGTGTAATTATACGTTTCCGTGAGCGTCTTTCTACGACGTAATGAGACTACTAGTGTGTATATATATATATATTTTTATTGCATATATACCACTGTTTGGAATGGCGGATTCTTTAAGAGAGAATAAAAAGCACTTAGATATCCCATTAAAGTTTTTTTGCTTAGTTTCAGGAAAGTCTTTCTCGTAACTACTTTTACTCCATTACTTTATATATGAAAAAAAAGGTTATCCAGATTTCATAAACATTTAATGAGTCTGATTAAATAGGAGTTGCCTATTTTACGTAGTTTTAATATTTGCTTTTATATAGGAAACTAAGGATAACGTGTCTACGCGTTAATTCCGTATTTCTCTAATCGTCTCGTGATACCTTGAACGAGTCTCAAAGCCTTCCGTAATCTTATACTGAAATTGGTATTGAAGATATTTATGGGTAACAATATTTTGCGCAGTTTTTCGCTAAAGACTTTCTTTTTTAGTAATATAAATATTAACCGTTGACACTTGTTACGTTTCTACGCATTATTTAACCGTGTTCTGTTACTCACGAAAAATTGTGGCCTTCAAGATTCGCAAAGAGAAAATGCACAGACCCGGGAACTTCTTAGCTGTTTCTTAGTTTCATCCACGCATAAGGGTTACAGCTGATAGAGTTAATTTAGCCGGGGAGAACATATTATTACTAAAAAATTTGGTAGTCTGACTCATAGCCACAAAATGATGGAATAATGCAGCATCGCCGTTGCCATATCAATCGTCGTTGACCTTCTTTTTTATTATTTTTCTAATATTCCCGTATCCTGTCACATTGGATGATTGGATAAAATCACTTCCTCATGAAAATTCCAATAAAACGTGAGAAACGGAATGAAAATTTATCCGGATCTTTGGACGAGTCAATGATTGATTGGTTCCTTCTCGTTAATCGCTTAAACAGTTTTATATTATTTATCGATACATAGAATTTATTGAGGGTTCCGTTAGCTAACAGTGTTATTCGTTCCTATCTTCGTATCTTCGCGAAAAAGTTTTATACATACTTGGTATAGTTTTATCTTTTCTTTTTGCTTGGCTCGTTTACATTACAGCGTGTTTTTATAGATAATAGATTACTAATTAAATCGTACATTTATAATACGGAGCAATGCATTGTGTATATATATATATATAATTTATATATGTATATATAATATGTATATAAGGTACAGATTAAAGATACAGCTTCCTTCATCTATTTTCTTTTTTTTTTTCTTAATCTTGGAATGATCTGACGCTTTTTTGAATCGTCCATTGCGATTTTCACGCAGGCCGATTCGATACGAACGAGCAACTGATCGTTAATAAATAAATAAATATTATTATCATTATCTACTCGTTATTGTTATACATTATATATAATGCATGCGCGTATGCAATTATTACATGTGAAACAGGCTAAATTACACGGGCTTAATTGTAATATTTCTTAAAGGACATTCACACAGAAAGCTACTGACCTACGGTAACATTTCTTAAACCCCACCGTTGAAATCGTGCTGATCGGAAAGTTACCTTTCCCACGCGCACAACGCTATAATATTTTTATCTCTTATATCTCCTTTTTTTATCGTTTGTCTCTACATAGCGTGTTTTCTTTATTTAACATCTAAAAGTCCAATCACGAGCGTGCCGCATTTTGCGCGAACTAAAACTCTTGTCGTGGAATTGTTGAAGAGATATTTTTTTGGTCGAAAAAAAAATCAATGCTTAGACTTCAATTTATATTGGTTGAATGTAAGTAACTTGTAGTTTGTCTTTTTTCATTTTTTTCATTTTTCCTTTGTTTCGCCTACAGGTATATGAACTTTAAACTTTGTGATCGTGAAGCTGAAAAATTACAGGCAATTCAATCGTATGTTCTGACAAATTTTTTAATTGCATAATTAGTCAATTTTCAGACTCGGGACGACAATTTGACCGAGACGAACCAATACGAGCTGGACCGAGTGACGACACTTCCCGCAGTTATTTTGAATCTTTCAGTTCATTACGTCTTCCCTTCCGAAAAGAACGTTAAATTATCTAGGTTTTCTGGTCAACGATTATTTCTTTGACTAAAATTAAATCGACGCGATACTTTTTATCTACAATTTTTAGATTTATATACGTGACCAATGGCCGCTTGGAATCGTGTAGGCGCAAATGTGTCTGTTATTCGTTTGGTGAAATCGTCGTCTTTTGCAAAAATCGATGATTTCTTAAGAACGTCAAGATGATTTTAGTACGAATTAATGAAGGATACTGCCAACAATATTAACAGTGGAAAGTTACGCGACGATACGTAAATGACTTTGTGTCATTCAAGGTGCGACGTGAATGACGAATCAATAACGTAAGTCGAAAATAACCTATATAAAGACACTGTCGAGCGTTAAGCTCTTTTTATATACCGCTTTTTATTTTCTGTTTCCTTTTTTTTTTCTTTACCAAAGAGAAACAAAGTCGCACGCTCCAAGTTTTCATTCTCTTCTCTTTCCTTCGGAATCATCGGTTTTCATTATCTTTATCGACTACGTTTCTAATCTATACAATACACATATTCGTATTATCCTTAAATGCACAACGTTTTTGTTTTTCTTTTATTTTCACACATACGAGTATATCTTGAGATCACGAGCTGGAAACTTTACTCTTCAGTTAAAGTTTTGAGAAACTTCGACCAAATTTCGTTTAAACGTTTCAAACGAAAATGAGAACACACTTCCCCTCTATTTCATTAATCCGACAAGATCCGATCACACCGTGACCCTAGAGTTTCAAAGACTGACATCAAAATTTCAAAGAGAGCAAAATCTGAACGAGAATTCCTCGAATCGCAAGATCAAACAAATATTATCCATCTAAATCAAACGTCTGGTTAGTTCTATGTAAACGGATGAAAAGAAAATAATTTTCTTTGACTTTACACCGAAAATATAAACTCAACGATAGTATATGACGTCACTTATAAACCTAAGAAATTAATCGACAATAATAATAATAATATTAATATTAATAACAACAACAACATATGTATATCCTATACTAACTCTTTTTTGCGTCCACCTCGGGGTCCAACGTCACAGATCGTACTGTGACTCGGCTTACGTTGCTATTTCAACTTTTCTATAATGAAAAAAACATAACGTAACGTTACGGCTAACGATGACAATATTATATATCATATAATATATCATCTTCTTAATCACTAGGGACTAGACTGTACTCTTTGGATCCTTTGTAGGACGAGAACGTGCCAACGAAAAAGAGAAAAATGCGATAAAGGAAACTTACTTTCTAAGTTTTCCTTATGACTAGATGATTAATAGTAATTTTGTATATTGCTATATTAAGTACTTATTTATATATTATATATACGCGCGTGGGTAATATACCTCTGTTATTATACGCGACAGGTACAAGCGTCCCGTATAACTATTACGCCATGCGTCGATTCTTAAACTTAATATTTGGTTTAGCTGTTCAACTCTCAATCGGTCCTTGTAACGTGGCAAGATTACTTGCCAAAAGAAAGAAAGAATAAAACTGAAACTTAAAGACTATTGCTTAAAGACTAACGAGTCTCTCAAGAGTACACGTACACTTATTTATATAATAATTTAATATATATATATATATATTTATATACTGGCCACAGACCACTGGTAGACTTAACGATACTGTACTTATTTATAACTAATAGTAAATCTTTCTCGTTAATATTATGCACACAATTTGTGTCATGAATTTTATTTTCTTCCTCTTTTTGTTTCCTTAAGTGAATTGTCGATACCTATTTTATTCTTAAGTACGTTATTACTCTTCCTAATAGAATATACACTCAATGCTCTATCTTTCTTTAAAATGACTAGGTAACATCATATAGATCATCTTCAGCTTGAAACAATAAGATATGCAAGTGCTTGAATATAAAGTATAATAATGACAAGTCTAATCTAATCTATTCTAAAATTGTGTACGAACTAAGTTAGTGCAGTTACATTAATAACAAATGCATTGAGAACACTCGATCAATTGATTGTAATGATGATCGTAATAATAACAATAACATTCATAGCCACAAACGAGCACGATGATGTAATACCTGTTGGTGTTCTGCTTTCTAGAGTCGCTGAGCTGCGCCAAAAATTTTAACGAGCTATCGCGTCCACGTAACACGTTTTGGGAATTCCGTCCTACATTTTTGCCCCATCTTTGTAAAAGTGGCGTTTTGTCAGTCTTTGAAACTTTGTAATGAGTCCCACGATACGTTCGGATCGTAGGGACTAATATCCTACGATATGGCTATAATAAATGGAAATAAAAAGTGGTATTGTCCTTTCTTAGAAATTAATTTCTTCTCTGTTATTACTATTAATTAAGCTAACGAGACTAGAGATCTTCTATGCAGTTCACGTGTACGTATTTGAAATAATTATTTTCACTTTCAATTTTGCCTTTTTTTATCATTTGCGAATCTCTCTCACGGCGTTTATATCCTTTGTTTAAATACTCAGGATCGTTCTGTCTTTTTTCACGAAGGATATTACTATGACGACACGGCACGTGACTCTAACCATTTCAAGCGACTAGAAGTGGTAAGCAATACGACATATCAATCACTTACATAACACTTTAACTGCGTACATATTAAATGCTAACTTATGCATATATATTCAGCGCGACTAGCGGTTTTTATGTTGGAATCGTCGTACAATTTATTCTGAATAATCAGAATCAGAGTCTGCAGCCGTTTCTTGGGTGTCCTCGTGCGTCTCCGGTGTAGCTTCCGGAATCGGTTTGCTTATCGTAGCCGCGACGTAGGCTCCTGGTCCCTCGCCTTGTGTATGTTGAATACCAACCCTGAATGAGTCACGTTAAGAATAGTGATTGGTAAATTATTGACACGTGATTAGACAGTGAACCATTCCTAATAATTGGGACGAGAATTACCTGTATTCGTGTCGGGATAAGTTGCGAACATATTTCTCTGGAGGATTGTCGCTGTCGCTGTTTTGAAGACTGACACTCCTTGCCGTTGTGTGCGACACTTGGGTCGCTGGCATTGTGAACTCCACGTAACAGTACTCAGCCAGTTTCTCTGGTATTTGATCGTAGGACGTTAAAGCCATCCGACAGACCAGCTGATGCGTCGTATAAGCACCTGAAGAATAAGTTTTAGTAGTCAGAGATACTGAATGAGGTAAGATTTGTTTTGATCTTCAAAGTTTTGTGAACCTACCTTGACCTTCTTTAGGTAATCTTGGCATCCTCCAGACTATGGCACGGTGTTGGTGTTCATATTTAGCTTGACCTGATGTTACCTCCATCAGCTGAGGCTCTAGGGTGTCAACTGCCCCTAGGAATCTCTCTATACCTTTGATTTTTCCGGTTCTTCTGTGTGCTGATTTAACTGAACCATACCGGAAGTGCTTTTCTACTCTGAAGAGATAGATCCAGCATTCTGGTATTGGGAATCTCACCATCACATCCTCACACGGTACCTGACCCAACTTTCTCGATGCGAAACCAGGCACCAGAATGTCTGCTCGCAACTCGACCTAATATTTAAATAAAAATTTCTATTTTATTGGTTTCTTTCATAACCGTAAGTACTTTGAATAATATTTTTCAATCATTGTGAATGCTTTGACTTTACCTTGTTCCCTGTAACGCACATTACGGCTTTCAATTGTAGAGGAAGCTCTCTGTTTTTAGGTGGCCGTACTCTGAATCTCATTAGTTCGATGTAACATGCATCGGGAGGTTTAAACCTTTAAAATTATTAGTAAAATTTTTAATTTATTGTTAATAGGAAATATAATCACTCTTTAGAAAAAAGTAGTTTTAAGAAAACGGATGTTATTGTCATGCGTCTTCATCTCAAATCATCAGTATATGATAGATGCTGATTGAATGATAACGTACTTTATAATTCTAGATTTTTCGTACTCGTCCTGCTGAACGCAGGAATGAAATTCAACGTTCTCCAGGCGTATCCATTCTTCAGTGACTACTGGAATGATGTCATGCCTCCCTACGACTTCTTTACCTTGTCTCCACATGTCATTTATACCCAGCTCCACATCCGGCATACCTAGTCATAAATTAATTAATTAATTCTCGCTAAAAGAATAAATAATTATTTTCATATTAAAAAAAAATACCCGTAAGAAATCCTAAGAAGAAAAGCCTAACTCTTGCTATTTGCTTATCTACGTGTCCCTCTTCGTTTTGCTCGACGTATAATTCGTCCACTACTGTTATTTGAACTTCCTCCATTTTATAAGTTAGTGCACGATCTCTATGAGCTGGTAGCCTGAAAAGGGCCTCCTCAATTGCATTAGAAAATTGCTTCATATCCTCGTAGCACTGTGATCCTAATTTAAATAGCTGCGAGATCTATAAAATACAATGTATAAATTATTTAATAATCCCTGTAAATCCAAGAAGTCTATAAAAGAGTGTGACTGACTTGAGGTGCGTGTTCAACAGGAAGACCTAGTTTTTTCAGGTCGCTACCAAACTCTTTGACACCCTGGTAATCTCCTTGAATAGCATAGGCTGCAAACTGGCTCAATTTGTTTGTAAGCCGTTCAGCTTTGGTCACCTGACCAGGTCTGACTCCAGGTCGTTCCTTGTAGAAGATGTACTGCAATTTCACCGTGAAGATCTTTCCATACTGATCGAATTGCTGGGCGCCGATATCCGAGACTGAGTAACATGCTAATAATGGCAACTCTTGGAAAGGATCCTTATCGTCCTTGCTATTGAAAAGTTGTAGGATAGGATTGTCTCCCTGATAAACTATCTTGACGAAAATTTTCTTCCAGAAACGCTGCCCCGTGATCTTCTTCTTGTTTGGTTGACGTAATTGCATGTCCCAACCATCCCCTGTATACGTAACGCGTGGGAAGTCTTCCAGAGGTTGACTGACGTCCTCGTCGAAAAGTGGCGTCGGCGGTGTTTCCTGAAGGAATTAAAAAATATAAAAATTCTACATTACGTAAAATCCAGTTATTCAGCTTTGCGCACACTTGCATTCTCTTCTCGAACATACCTGAGAATCTGTTCTTGTCAATTCCGCCGGTTGAGCCACTTCCGTTGGTACCACTGCATCCTGCACAACTCCGCCAGATTTGTCGAAGGGATTAAAACGTGGGGAAGTGTCTGTGTAGGCGAGATTTTGTGGACTCTTTGGCGGTGGTGCTAAGACTGGTACTGGACCACCTTCTACGGATGATAGCTGATCTCCCTCCTTAGGTCTAGAAGAACGTAGATTCAAATGAAACTAAGTCTAAACATAATTAATATATTGTATCAACTTACTTAATGAATATACTGAAATCTGGTGCTTCATCCGAATCAACAGACTCATTTTTTTGCATTCTTGCTTCTTGAGGTGGTGCTGTCATACTTAAAAATGAATCAAAGCCTTCATTTTCCCCAAAGCCAGTAGTAGTCTCAGATCCAGCTACTGAGGAATCGCCCCAAACTGATGTAACAGAAGAGAAATAAAGTTATATAATAGTACAGAACATAAAATTCTTTAAACCTTTGATTAATTTTTTATTACCATCGCTGGAAGTATCCATGGCAGTCTGGCCACTTCCAAAAGCATCAAAGAACGGATCGTTACTTGGCTCAGGTTCAGCAGCCTTGTCAAATTTAGAAGCGAAGGCATCAAAAGCATCTCCAGTTGACTCAATGGCTTTAGTGGTCGCTGCAAACTCATCCAGGGTCTCAGAGGTGTAAGAAACTTCACCAGGAAATTCTGCACCAGGTGTAGGACTGGTGGATATGAGACTAGCGTCCTTGGAGTTCTCAGAAAAGTCTCCAAGAAGATCCGAAGCAAAGACATTAGTTTGTGGTGCAGTAAAAGGAGCCTGGGTTGCCTCTATAACTTCTGAAGATGCTGTAGAGAATAAAGGCTCGGCACCCAAGAAAGACGAGGTCTCCGTCGTGGAAAAATCAGCGGTAGACATCTTGATGTCTCCAAACGGCGTCGACTTAGTATCGGCAACCGAGAAGAAATTGGAAGCCGCTGAAGTCTCGAGAGTATTGGCTGAACTAGGAGTAGAAAATATTGTGGCGGCCATTTCACTGGTCGAGGTCGGCTGTACTAAAGTAGTAGCTGCACCTTCTTCAGGATAAGCCGGTCCGGAAAATGAACCTCTGGACGTAGTAAAATCTCCTGTGACAACCTGAGAATTATCCGCACTAGAAAATGGCGTATTTGCAGAAAACGATGTAATGGATCCAATCGACGATCTCTTGTCTACGTGTACGACCTCAGTGGTACTGTCAGGTTGATCTAATGCAGCATCCTCTTCGATATTGGCAAAAGGATTATCCTGGATCTTCGAAGTAACTTGAGTAATACCTGTTGAAAAAGATGTGTCCGTACTGGAGAACAAGGTAGTTTCAGCTTTTGGCGCTGAGAAGATCATGTCCCCTCCTGAAGGAGTTTCTGTATTCGGTGCATCAAATAGGTCCAGAATGTCTTGGGTCTTTGATGTCTCGACGACACGACTGTCATCGGACATCAAATCCGGGACGTTACTGTCGACGTCGAGCAGGTCCGCGAAACTGTGCTCCGGCGTCGGCGACGGCGAGTGCATCAGCGTCGGACTCGGCGTCCTCGTCGCCTGGAGACGGTCCAGCAGGTGGTTCGACGTCGCGTCCATCGCACCGGTTACTGACAGAATTAAATCCTTTGTGTTCTTAGGTGGAGGTGGTGGCTGAGGTCTAGGAGGTGGTGGTCTTGATGGAGGTGGTTTTCCATTTTTGGCAGGAATTGATTGTTTCCTTGAAGCCACGGATGGAACGAATGTTGCTGCTGGTGCTTGAGGTTGTTCCTGGATTTCTTCAGTGCCAAAAAGGTTCTCAGAACTGGTTTGTTCTACCTGCTGGAAGATATTAACATCCTGACCACTGAAGGCATCGGTTTCCTGACTGGCTGTTGTGAATATTGATGATGCTGTTGTTCCTACAGTGTATTCGGCATCCTGGACAGTAGTTTCAACACCGAAGGAAGCAAAGGGATTTGTTGAGTCCACTGTCATACTTGGTTGGTAGGACTGATCCGCTGAGAAATTTAGGAATGGATTTTCTCCAGCTGGTTGCGCCGATTCACCAAAGTCTTGAAGGAATGGATTAGATGCCTGCTGTCCCGCCGTATTGGATTCAGCAGCATAATCGTCCATTAAAAATGGATTTCCGCCTTTGGAATCCATTTTGAAAGAGATTATTGTACTTTCAGACGAAATTCAAGTATATTGTAATTTACGTAACAGTTTAGAAAACTAAAAATTAATTTTATATCAATTCGGATTCCAATAATTTTAATTCTGTTTTTCCTGGTCCTATAGCAGCGAGGCTTGTGTCGAAAGGATCAATGTCCTCTTCCACGAGAAACTCTTTATTCTGTAATGGCGTTAATACTTTAGCACCAGAGTCTTGATCTTGCAAGCTAAGAAAATCTGTGGATTCTTTATTTTCTTCAGCTCTAGGATCAAAGTCGTCTTCCTCGACAACGTTGGTTGGAAAATTCACAGGTTTAACAGGTACCTGTGCCGGGATTTGGCTCAATTCGTTTTCGAGTAATTTGAGTTCAGCTTTTCCAGGAAGTATGTTGGTAGCAATGGACGTGTCGAAGGGATCAGCGTAAGATATTTCCAGTTCTTCCTCTTCTAATCTGGATTCAATCCTCGGTGTCAGAGGCTTAGCATCTACTTCAAATTCAGCATCTAAGAGACTCTCCTGTCTTCTGGTTTCTTTCTTATTTGATTCTACTACGACTTTCTGCTCGTTTTCTTCCGTTAGAGAAGCCGGAAGTCCAACAATCTTCAAATTCTTCGGCCTCGTGGAGACTGCTGAGAAATCAGAAAATCTTCGACCTTGATTAACTTCTGCTCTTGAATTGAAATCGTGATCACTCAAACTGTGAGGCAGTTGCTGTTCCTGTTGTAGAAGTTCCGATTCAATGAGTTTAAGTTCCGTTTTACCAGGTGCAACCTTTGCCACGAAACTCGTGTCGAATGGATCAATGTCAGCTTGCTCGATTTCCGCTTCCGGTAAACTTTCTTCCAGAGACTTTTGTGAGTAATAAGGAGTCAAAGGTTTCGATGAAATGGCTTTCTCCTCCTCGGATGTTTTCAATAAATCCGGCCGTTGGGATGGTGTCGGTAGCTCGAAAGCTACGATCTTAGTTGGTCCCAGACCAAGAACTTCCGGTCTGGATGCCTTTCTACCTAAAGATTTCCCAAGCTCCTCAGTACCGTCCTTGTTTTCCTCGTCGTCGAATTTAATCTGGAAACTAGGCTTAGGTACAGTGCTTGGTGACTGAGGTCTGGGTGGTGGAGCAGTTTTAACAGGTGCTGGGGCCTCGTCCTTCCTGGGATCAAAGTCGTCGTCAGAAAGTGTATCCTGAACAGTCTCTTCCTGTCCCAGAAGTTGTTTCTCTAGGAACTTGAGTTCGGTTTTCCCTGGTGGAAGTTCTTGTACAGCGGAAGTGTCAAAAGGATCAACGTAGGTAATCTCCTCAACAGGAGCGATTGGTAGATCTGTTAACTGACTAAGATCAGTCACTGATCCTCCTAGTAGATCCTTTTTGGCAGAGTTTAATCCTGACTCAAGATTTTCCTGGTTTTTTTGATTGACAGAAGTTATGAGACCAGTTTCGTAGTCCCTATTGAGTCCTGCAGGATCAGTTAAAGAAATAGAAACCTCAGCGACGGGAAGTTCTTCCAACTCTTTTTCAATGAACTTGAGTTCAGTTTTTCCTGGTAGGATATTATCAGCGAAAGTTGTGTCAAATGGATCCTCCTCGTCGACGAAAGTAGCTGCCTCGAAACTAGCTTCGATTATATCAGTCTGGAAATCGGCAACTTCCAGTTCCTTAGAGCCGAAAGGATCTTCTGCCTCTTCAATACAGATTGGTTCTCCGGAAGCTGCACTCAGATCAAACTCAGCATCATCCAAGTCTGGAATCTCTTCGAGAATCGTCCTTTCTTTAAGAACATCAAATTCAGATATATCCAAAGGTCCGTTATCAAACTTGCTGCTGTTGACCTCAGGAGTAACGGGACTTGGTACAACAGGTGGTAACTTGGTCAAATCAATGGGAACATCCGGCAAATCAGAATCATCATCCAATAAAGTCTTCTCAACTTCAAAAGGTTCAGTACTCACATTAGTAACAGGCACTTCCTGTTGTTGAGCCTCGTCAAAATCCCCTAACAATAAATCCTGATTTTGTGCTTTGCGAGGTCTGCTAATTTTACAAGTGCTCACGTGATCGATCCTCCCAGATAGAACCTCGACAGCATTCCCAAGACTCACTAACTTATTGCCTTTCTTATCGACAGTCTTAAGAACCTTATCAGCACTGGTAGTATCGAAGGGATCGTCTGCGGCTTCTGTCTCAGTAGGACTATCCGGTATATAAGCTAACTGTACATCGATATTTTGCAGGACATCAACATATGTAGTATCAAAGATGTCTTCCTCAGCTGAATCCTCATGTACATCCTCGTCATCCGGTACGTCAACAAAACCGTCCTCACTGACTATAGGCTTCTCTTTCCCAGCTTTTTTATTGGCACTAGTAATCTCTTCCGGTACCTCCTCGACAGGATTGCCTTCCTTGTCAAAACCTATCCACCTCTTAGCCTTCTTTGAATCTGCCCCGCTGTCCTCTGACTTCTGTTCTAGAGGTGCTTTACGCTGGAAGAAGGAGGTCGACTTTATCCGATCTAGATCACCCTGGGTCTTCTTCAAAATCGAGTCGACCCCGGCTGTCAAGGCCTCGAACTTCTTCCACTCGTCGGAACCGGCAGCAGCTGCGGCGTCTGGATCACCAGACTCCGCGGCTTTCTGTTGGGCCTCCGCCCGTTCTCTTCTGTAACGTTCTAACTCTTCCGGATCGAACTCGTCCTCTTCCGCTCCTTTCTTGCCCTTCTTCTGCTTTTTCTTCTTCTTCAGACCCTTGGCTAGCTTGTGCATCCTCTAAGAGCTACCGCGATGTGGGGAAGGCCTCTGAAAGAATTCGTTATATTTCATTTAAAAAGCATTCCCAATAACCCTTACGTCATATAAACAAAATATAAATATACCACCAAGCGTCATCCAATATCACGTATTCATCATATTATTTAAAGTGCCTTATAGGTACAGACATTCGATACCCTAGAACTCTATTTCTGTAACGTATAACCAACCATTATATCCCAGAAGTGGACGTCGCAGTGCAGCTACCTCAAAACCGTACATCTTTCCTATATTTTCTTTCTATTGATTTCTATTCATGAATATAGAATTCTTTACACCGGTGAAGTTGGATTACACGAAAACACGCTGCAGCATCCCGTCAATGAATGATTTCTTAATGAACCAAAAAGGTATATTCAATAATCAAGTAATTGAACATCCCTCGTATACACTACCTATAGATGCTCACATGCGATGGTTCCTTAGACGATGATAAGATGGTCCATATGGTATACTAGTTATACTTAAAAGTATGATTATCCTAGGTATTCACTTCCAGTGGGATCTTTGCCAGAAGAGACCGATCGATGCGAGAGAACATGTATACACGCATATATATATATATATATATATATATATACACACATAACTATATACGTAAAACTTACATTCCACACATTGAGTGTGACAAGTTAGGTAATAAGCTTAAGAATTCGCACGGCATGCAGATTTGCATATTAATTAAATATTTGCAACGAGCGAGATTCACTGTGATAGCCGAACGTAATTCCGCGATGATAAATACTCTCAATATTTATCACGAGGCTTAAGAATATACAACAAAAATTGTACCTTGCGCCTGTAGTAGGCAACCCTCAATTAACTGATTTTATAAACGAGCAACCCTTTTGAAGTGGGTCCTATATATAGTATCGGGTCATAGGGTTACCTATGTATGGATCTTATGTATAAGGATCATAGTACATGACAAAAATTCAATCCATATTAAAAAAAAAAGATCATCAAGTTGCTTTAATTATTGCACGTTATTTTTTCTTTTGATTTTCATTTCTATTGGAAATCGAGTAATGGTTTAATGCGTTCAGAATGCAACAAGCTTTTACGTACGTGCTGATGCAATAATCTTAGGATTTATAGACTTATTATCGATTGCACGTTTTTCGCCTTGATAAATTGCATTACGTTGTACATATTTTGGAATCACTGATATTTTTTGGACAATTTCACTGTTACAATCAAGTGGGCTCGTTATTTCGTAGGATTGCTGGGGACTGTTTTCAGATTATCGATTACGTTGTCACTGGGGACGGGGAGCCCTTGTGAGAAAGGAAGAGAGAGGATTGAAGACAAAATGAGAATAATGGTAATCGCGTGCGTCTGACGTTTCGCATATAAAAGATCAGAACTTATATTTAGAAATACAGTCAGAATAGTTCCAATACTGTTTGAGTATTTAATCAAGAAATTAAGTTAATTCTGTAATCAAGCCTATTTTATTAAAGTCTGATACTAACCGATTGTATCTATTTGAAATTAGAATCATCCTATTATCAAATCGTGAAATATAAAACGGTTAATAGTTCAGAACTTACGAGTTGACCTCTGCGCCCAAAATTATAGGACCAACTTCAGGTGTTTTTTTATGAAATCAATATCAGGGGTTAGTTGAATCATACATTACGCGGATATTCCATCGGCCATGTCACTTGAATATTCTTTTTTATAAGGATCTGTAATTCATTCGTTTCGTCAAGAAGAAAAAAGACTTTTACGATGTATCGGATTTTCGAAAATGTCTGTCTTGTCTTCACTCAACGTTTTAAAGTGCTCCGAAGGAATTGCTGCTGAGCAATCGATTTACGTGAAGCGGAAATCGAAGCCGGAAAATAGTAAGAGGCTACAGGATGACGGCAACGAGTCAATACTTACAATTTCAGCCTGATCAGCCACATTGATTCTGAGCACATTTTTTTCGCGTCATTCCCGCGGACTTCTGCACGGCGACGAAAGTAAACGGAAAAGATACCAAGAGAATTTACACTTGAGCCAGCTACACCCCGGTGCTTCCTGTCGTGAGGTAAATGCCGATACTCCAATCTTTCCTCCTCTTCTTCTTCTTCTTCTTCTTCTTCTTCCTCTTCCTATAACTCTGTCTCTCTTTCTGCCTCTCTTTATCTCTCACTCAGAAACTCCCGGAGAGCCCCGAAGGCTCTGCTGAAAACGGAGGCGACTCACCTCGTACTCCGGACTGAGCTATTTCCAGCATCGATCCGTTCGCGGAGAATGCGCACACCCCCACGTACACACGGAGAACATAGGGAACCGAAAAATCTACCCCAGTTATCATACTTATAAGAGCGGGAAGCTCGAGTTACTTATTAATACTTTTTAGAAAGCTTTCAATTTCTTGATTATTTCAAAGTATTATTTATAATTGAATAACTGATGGGATTTTGAGTATGGTACACATACTCACTTGCTGATGTCAACATCCGGTTTCGTATGGTTGGTACTAATAAATTGATGATATCGTTGCAGGAATTGGATAAATGAGATATTGATAAGAAATAATTAAATGTTTTAATTATTTAATGGAGAAGTAAGATTATTTACAAGGCTTAATATTGCTATATCCTCGCATCTTTATAAGAAATTCTTAAAGGATATTCTTTGATGTTCTCCGGACGAATTTTCTTCGTGATCTTTAAACAAATTTTTCTTTTTTTTTAAATATAATTTCAACAGTCCAATTTTGTAATTTATATTTTTTATCATCTTGTGATTAATTCTAAAGATAGCTTTGGAGTTATAATTGAAGTTTTATTAGTGATAAGATGTCTAATACCGTGACGCCGATATCGTGTCTTTTTTTAAGAGACGAAATTGAATTTCATAATAATTAAGAACGTACGCAGCTCATGTAAAAAATGAAATGTTATATGGAAATTACGTAGAATAAAAGGTGCCTTCCTAGGCCACTGAAAATGCACTTTGAAAATGCTCCTTAAACCTTAAGCGCGTGTTCGTTAAGTTGCTTCGTGAAATTTTCTACAGATGCGTTGTGTTGTTTCTTAAGTACAGAATCGACTCCTCTCTAGTCTTTATGATTTATAATTGGAAAAATAAACATTCTTGCGGAATCAATATAATGTATTGGTTTCATTTATTCAGTTCTCGATCAAATTAATTTTGTTACAATAACAAGAAACTTATTTGTCTAATTTGTGTGCGGTACTTCAATATAATAATATGGGAATGGTTATGTTTACAAGAATGAATTTATTCTCACAGGATTATACAGTATTCTATTTAGTATCATTAATAATAGTTTGAAGTTACTGAATGTATTTAATGAACCAGACTTATTTTAACCTTTTGTGACATATTGATAAAAATATATTTCTACATTAGCGTGCTGTTATAACAATTCCATAGATATATCGGATAATAATGGCTAAGTCCGTAGTGTGTAGACTTTGTAATTGTACCGCTGACACTTTTGTTAAAATTTTTGAAGAAGATGGTATAAATAGAAAACTTGGTTCTAAGATAGCTTCGTGTTTGCAAATTTGGGTAAGTGGAGTTTGTGATTATTACTATTTTTATTACATAAAGTTATATCATTTAAAATAATACATTTCTTTTGTTCCCTTGACAGATTTCTTTGATGGATACTCTGCCAAAGGCTCTTTGCATGACTTGTTGTAATAAGTTAAATGATTTCTATGAGTTTTATACCAAATCACATGAAGTACAAAATTTACTTAAAGACATATATGAACCAGAAAAACACGTAGAAAAGAAATATTCCAAGCCTGCGGAAGCAAATACAACAGTTACAAAAACTGTGCAGCATATGGTACTGTATACATAACATATAAGCCATGAAAACTATAGTTAGAAGACTTTTATATAAATTTATACTTTCCAATGTTATTTATTTCTAGAATCAGGATAGTATTAGCCCACATAACATCACAGACGTTGCAAAAGATGAAATAAAATATATTGAAGACACAAATGATATAACTTCAGGTTTGTCAATGATACAATTATTTGTAAACAAATTCTCATTAGCCTAATATTATTTTCTTTTTAAACTCCAGATGAAAATACAGTATGTTCTTCAGCTATGGATTTGAATGAAGACAAGCATGCTGAGCTAAATATAATAAGATTTAGAACGTCAGTATTAATAAAAACAGAAAATGAAAATAACGAAGAGGATGATCCACATGCCTCAAGTTCTTTGCAGAACAAATGTGAAAAGAATCCAAACTTAAATGATAATCCAGCGAATCCCCGTCCATCAAGCATACTAGATGGGTATCCATGGACCTGCACAATATGCACTGATGTAGTAGTCGAGAATCCTAAGGTTTTTCAATTGTTAATAGTCACTTATATTCTTCTATATTCATTATAAAAATAAAAAATAAATTTAATTTATATAGGAATTAATCAAACATTATGAATTGGAACATAATCAATCTGCAATCTTCAAATGTGTTGAATGTGCAAAACAATACGAACTTTATAGAAGTTTTGTAAAACATTTTCGGAAGCATCGAAATCCCAAAAAATACACGTAAGAAATTGATAAAATAGTTGTAAGCTAAATGATATCTTATCTTTTAATAGAGTTGAATATTGTGTTCTTTTTTTCTAGATGTGATATTTGTAATAAATCATTCGCCCAATTGTGTACATTAAAATCACATGGAAAAGTACACAGCAAAGATAGACCGCATGTCTGTGAAGTGTGTGGAAAGTCATTTAAAAATTACACTTCTTTAACGACGCATAACAAGTTGCATTTACCAGATAAGGACAAGGAAAAATTTTTTTGCGAAATTTGTCAAAAAGAGTAAATATTGCACAATATCCATGCGTTCTCTTACCGAAAGACTAATTTGAGTTATGCAATTAACAATTCTGTTTAATATTACCTTGATAATTAGATTTCTCACGAGGAGCAGTTCGGAAAATCATCGTAAAATACATACAGGAGAGCGAAATTTCATGTGCGACATATGCGGAAAAACATTTATAATCAAAGGCGCTCTCGTTTCTCATCTTCAAAGTCATACTGATGAGAGAAATTATATTTGTCAAACGTGTGGCAGAGCTTTAAAAACAGCCAGATTATTAAGTAAGTATTACAAATAAAATACATACCTACATTATAATCTTATATTTCATTCTAAATCATTTTTAATATTATTTTAGGTAGACATCTCACGATTCATACGACAACGCCATTGTTTAAATGCGAGGTTTGCGGAAGATCGTTTCGCGAACGCCATAGGCTCAACGAACACAATCGGATTCATACAGGAGTTCTGCCTTTTAAATGTGAATATTGTGGAAAATGTTTTAGGCTTACTGGATGCTTAACGGTAAAATATATTGTTATTGTTTTAACTGCATATGAAATTGGTATCTTCGATAACTATTGTTATTCAATGCGTATAGGTTCACCGAAGGCAGCATACTGGAGAAAAACCTTATCAGTGTGAAAAATGTAGTCGTTACTTTACAGATGCAGCAAATTACATTAAGCATATGAAACGTAAACATAACATCAGTAATCCAAAGAAAAATAAACGGCGTGCTGAATCTCGTGCGACTTCTGTATCGAATGAGGCATCTAAAGATGACCTAGAAAAGAGTGCTGCTTCCGAGACAAATATTAGTATGAATTAAATCCTCAAAATAGTTACTTCTGAAATAGTATGTTCGCATATAAGTACATCTTTATGTGCTGTTTATATAGTAGCATATACATATAGAGTGAAAGGGGGGATGAAATAATAAGTATGACAGACGTAATAATATATGTAAATATATGTATTTACAACTACGTATTCTAATTTACGTGTGTATAGCATATTATTGAATCACATAGCACTAGTGACGAAAGACAATGATAATGGCTGTAACAGAATATTACAAGATTATGAACAGTCCACGTATTTACTTTAACAATAAAGTGAAGATCATATAATCGATGTAGTGTAGGTTACTGTACTTTAAATGATAAACTTTTTATTTCATTCATATATCAATAGAATAAATACCTGTTTTTTACGATTCGCGACTCCATTATTTTAATATTCCCATCGAAACTTCTGCGATACAATGTATTTCTAGCATTTTTATGGCGATTAGACAATACTTATAAAATTCAGTAAACTCGTTAAAATAGTATTTACTTGTACTAAAATCAAGTTATTTCAACGTTGATTATCAGCTTATAACATATATGTACAGAACTTTATTTTTCTCTTAATAATATTTATATAATATCACAGAAAATTTACCGTATTGTTATTTTGCTTCTTTGCATATTTTTATAGAATTTTTGGTTCACGTTTGCTTACCGCATTTTAAAGGAACGTGCTTGCATTTTAATATAATTACAACCAATAGATCCTAGGCAAGAGCATAAATAACGCATATATTTTTATTGTCCTTCGTCTGATAAAGTGCTACCAATCTTTGCCATAAGCATGAATTGATGAATTAATAAACAATAGAATACTGAGCACGTGTCATATCAGATGACATTTGGAATTCACGTACATCCTTTTATATGAAATATAGAATCAGTAGCTTAGTTAAATTTGATAGAACATAATCGTATAAAATAACATTACAAGCACATTCTTTTAAAACTGATGATCATCACGAAGCTAGTTATTGAGAAAAAAATAAACTCTAAAACCTTGACATTGCACCTACTCAAGCTGCATAAATAATACATTCAAAAGATAGAGTTTAAAAATTCTCAATAAGACACTTGATCAAACGAAACCTAATTTCTTATAGACTCATTGACAGCAGGTACAAACGGGAATCCTGTAGATATATTGGATGTATTTGTGATTTACCTTTAAATTCAATCACGAGCTTCTATTATATCTTTAGTGAAACGCACTGGCATTACTAATGATAACGAAATGATAGTCTTCAATTAGAATTTTGTCTTAGTTACTACAGATTCTGCGTAGATCTATGAAGTCCATTTTGTAATGTATCCTACTACAAATGTCTGAATACATCAGATTCACTCCGCACGTTAATACAGTGCAAAGTGTTTTAAAGATATGAATATATCTGTTCGTAAACTTTAACAGAGTTTGCTTATTTATAGTACGCCAAAGCATGAATAACTCTTTATCACACACTTGAAAGTCCTAAGTCGTATCTGTCTCGCGTACTATTAATTTATAAATCGAGAAAGTGACGTCAGGCTATCTTGCAAAAAGTAGTACAAAAATCATTTGTTTAATGCTTGAAAAAAAAATGTCACTTCAATTGGTGATAAGTTCATTCGTTTACAAAGGAATGTACCACGGCTATTGTCATACGGTAGAAAAACGTCATTCCTTTGAGCATCAATTTTTTAACTAGATACGAGACGAAAGTTTGTCCAGTATACAAAAAAAAAAAAAATCTTTTAACCGTCCTAAAAGAAAGTGTATTCATTCTTTACTTAACAGATGTAATTACCTCTGTCAAGTTGGCAATAGAAAAATGACAATATGTTTCTATAAAATTGAATATTCGTACAATGATTTATAGATAAAATAATAATAGACGATGCCAGTTGTTTTTTTTTTTTTTCAAGAATCGGATATTTTAGAATTATAGAAGATTATCGTCACCAACGTCATCGTCATCGTAATCGTTATCGTTATCATCGTCAACGTCGCTCGACGATGATGATTTGCTCTTAAGTTCAACCACTTCCTCTCCTATTCTCTTCTTAGAAAAATGTATCTCCTTCGTCAATGTTCCATCTGTTAATTCTTCACACGTACAGACATTTCTTTCGGCTTCGAGGCAAATCGATGGGCAGATCTTCCTCTGATCGTTGTCAACTGTTTTAATATCTCCAGTCTTGAGTTTATCTGGTGGTCTTTCGTATTTGCATATTACGGCATACATATCACCGCCAAGACGAAGCGCGAGCCAGCGATTTTTCACAACAGCTAATTTCAAACACTCGCACTTCATTTTCGCATATAGATTCGTATGCAGAGATCGTCCCATTCCTTCGATAACTACAAGATCCACTTCATGCTTGACCATGGCAAGACAGAGATCCAAATTCAGTCGACTGTTAAATACCAAAGTGGAAATATTTATGTAATGCCGAGATTAAAAAAAAATTAAAATACTTAGAAAAAAACTCTCATAATTTTTGAAAGATTACCTCAGATCTAAACAAGGACCAGCTTGTGCTGTTTCCATGGCAAGTAATCTGTTCTCCTTGATAGCTTTTTTAATGACTCTACAAACTTTTGCAGCATCGCGCAGTGTCACCACCAACTCAGGATACGTTACGTCGTTCAAAGCCGGTGTGGAGTTAGCGCATAGGATTACCTGCGGTACGTTAGGTATTATTCAGGGAATAGAATTAAACATTTTACGTTATTGCTATAAAAATCTGCATAATTATTATTTAGAAACTAACCTTAGTGCCTCGCTGTAATAAATCACGTGCAAATGGCAAAATTCCAAGGACTATATCGACACCGCTGTTATCAACAAAAATAGCAGCGCACTTGTGCGGTCGATTCTCTTGTAATCTATTTATCCAATCATCCAAACAATCTT
The DNA here is from genome assembly GCA_031001745.1 of Hartigia nigra. Taxonomy (NCBI): domain Eukaryota; kingdom Metazoa; phylum Arthropoda; class Insecta; order Hymenoptera; family Cephidae; genus Hartigia; species Hartigia nigra. The sequence goes on from JARPRG010000294.1 coordinate 2,174,296, forward strand.
CCAACCATGGTCTGCCTGAAATGACAAGTGGTTTTAATATTTATTTATTTTATTAACGTCTTATTTTTTCTACTCTCAATTATACATATTTTGAATGCATGCAAATGGATAAAGATATTAATAATGCATTGTCTAATACTATACCTGGTATCTGCTCTTGAGCTTCTTTAAAACCAAAATCCGTTGTTTCCATCAAAATTGCAACTTCTTTTGCCCCCCAGTCAAACATATTGCCACTTAGGACGCCTAGTACGAGGGCCTTTATTTTTTCAGCGCCCTCTAACTTGTCGAGCGCTGTAATTCGATCTGGTAAATGCTTTAATGCATTCTCATTCTCTAGTTTCTTTTGCTATAAAATATTTAAAGAACTGGTAATAAACTGCATTAATGATTTTAATCTTATCCTGTTTCTGTATATGGGAAATTCATATAACTCACGTGCAAGTAAGGATCAGGAAAATCAAATTCTTTCATACAATGCTCGATAGTGTCTAATAACGTTCTGACAGTAAGAGTACCGTAGGCACTGCAACCATAAGTAAAAAAAGAGATATCATTCACCCAAGACATATATTGCCAATAGTATTTAACGAATGACGCAAAAGATAAAATGATACTCACAATGGCTGCAAATGAAGATAATGTAATCTGTTGATGTATTTTTCTTTCAGTTTGCTAGCTCTATCCTTAGCTGTTGGGCTTTGGGGCTGACTGTGAATTGCACGTGCAACAAATTTGTCCACGGATTCTTCAAAACATTGAAGCCAATAATCTCTATAATAAAGTAATTACGACTCAGTTGTCAGGCTCGAATGAGCAGTCTAAAGGCAAATGATATATTACACACCTAGCTTCTTTATCTTGAGCAAGATCCATGGTGTCCGGATTATAAGATGAAGGATCGCTTAGCAACGGACAAAATGTTACTGCATTCTCAGCTTGATCAATTTCCAATTGATCGACCTGGATGCCTAGTTTTGTAGATATAGAATCCTTGAAGCCCGAAGAGCCTGCATAATTTTCTAACCAGCTGAACTTATCCGACTGTTCAGCACCGTAGAGAAAAGCTCCGATTGCACATAGGTAACCTTCATGGCGAAGAAAGAGAGGCTTTACCTTACCCTAAATAATGAAAGCGGTAAAAAGCAGGACAGATTTTGAAATCATTATAGAGTAATCAATTCGTCTTGAGACCCGCGCTACTGCTTAACAAACGCAGCAATGCAAATAAAGAAATCACATAAGAAGTAAATCCATTCAGTATTGCTATTACATAACGAACCGAAAAAGTGCGTGTGACAATAAAGATAAATAAAATTTGAAGACTAACATGAGACCAATACTTGATAGAATAGGATATGGTGTGCATCGATAAGGGATGATTCCGAAGGAAGTAGCCACCAAAGTAAACTTTATCCATATTGTGCATCGATGCGTAGAGACTAGCTATTTGGCCAATATCATTGCTGATTGTGAAAAGAAGACTCCTTGCGATATCAGCTTCCGAGAATTGATGTGGTTCTAGAAGATATTAGATATTATTAGAAATTTCGAATTTGTTCAGGGAAGATATTTCTATCACTAACCAGGATTATTGTTACAAGACATTGCCTTGCCAAATGATGAAGCAATTAATTCTCCAGGTAGTCCTTGTAATTTGTAATCACCACCATATATGTCTTTTACTAACATATCTATGTTACGATGATCACCTCGTTCTGCCAATTGTAGCAGCTCGTCGAAACCCTGTTACATTGATTTTATAATGAATTTAATTATTTTTATTACACATGTTCTTGCTTCTATAATAAGTACCTTTGCTTTAGTTAACAGTGATCCCAATCCCCAAAACGTTCCACCACCAGTGGCAGTACCACCAACTCTTTCGAACTGTTTTTCAGAGTCTACCTACGATAATATAATTGCACAGTGATAATAAGAAATTATATGTTGAGTAATTCAAATTACAGAGCTTACGACTTACTTTCAGAATACTAACACCACTTCCAATGTTAACCAGCATATATGGAAATATATTAGGGGTAGCTTTTTGAAATTTATACTCAGGGTTTCCATGTCTTTCAAACTCAAAAGCCTCGCAAGAAATATTTTTTAATAGGAAATTACACCCTTTTATTAAGCAGGATAGTTCATCTTCTTTATCGATTCTACAAATATAAGAGTATAATTACTCTGTGTATAGACGTAAATTGAAGTTGTCATCCTGTCAAGAATACTCACAGCAGACCCAATTTTTGTTGGAGCAATGGAGTATATTTAAATGCTCCACCACCAGTAACTTTTGTGCTTTTGCCTTGAAATCTTTCGGCATGCACCAGGTTTTCCTTTACAAAATTCAAGCAACTTTCAAAGTGTCTTGTCTCAAATTTAACAAAATGCAGTCTATTGCCCTCAAAGACTTTATACGCTCTTTCACCACTATTGCCCAAACCAGCATTCTCATACAGTCCCTTACGATAACTTACTTTAGAATAGTAAGCAATCTTGGTCAAAGATAATCCTGTAATCAAATAGCCATAAGCTACAGTCATTGTCTAACTACATAGCAACAAAAGAAACAAGCCATATTCTAATAAGCATTAATAATTTTAAATTCATTGGAAAAATTGAATTATGTAGGTCACGATATATTTAGAAATTATATCAAATTTCTCAACCAATATTTCTTTCAAGTAAGTTAAATAGATTGTACACTTTTTGAAGAATGTCCTAAAAAAATTACAATAACCTTAAACCAATTGATCACAAAGAGAAAGCACTAAAGATTGTCTGATAATTATTAAAAAAGTAAATGACAACGAATAAGATTCACATACCTATATCAATAGCAAATAATTGAGCATTTTTTAAATTAGCAAAAACCTCCACAGCCGCTGGCAATTTAATACTCTGTGGATGAGACTGTTCATCGTCGATTTCTGCCATCTCGTCTTCTTGAAATACTAACTAACAGTATGGTTAAGGATTAAAATCGAAGCGATGACATTGCACTGATAACGAGACGATACGGTTGACTATAATTTATCATTAATCAAACATCTATCTCGAATCGAAATATACTGCCTTTAATTTTCCAGACGCCGCCGCTATTATGCGAGCCCAGCTGTTTTCCTCTCTTGTCAAAACTCTTTCTTCAAAAATGGCTACCGGAAATCCTTTCGACGAACAACGAATATGAAATTTAACACCACTGACACGCTAAATTTTAAATTAAAAGATAAGATTAAATTTTCTTAATAAAATTATCAGACATTATTAATATAATACACATAAAAACTACGATATTATGTATCGCGCTACGATACACATTGAACCGTTCGTTGAAATATTCTAGATGCAATTACACGCGAGTAACGTGTTCGCATTCCAATTGTTTTCTATTTCAAAATATAATTGTTCAGTGAAAATTCAATAAATTATTTCGAATTAACAATTTTAATTTTCAATTAATTTCACATATTTCTTTGTACAGTATTACGTATATTACGTATCACCTACGTAACTTACAATTAATTACATACATCATATATCTTAAACACAAATTATACTTTCGTATAAATCATTTCTTATCGAATTTTATTTCTATACTATTTAACAATATCCTTTTAGGTTTATACAATGTTTTACACGTTCGTATGGATTGCATATAGCTTTGAGCAGTCGTATCGTTTCTAAACGATGCGTTCTAGTATAATTTAAAAATTATACAATGCATTTTTTAATATCTATTTGTTATATTCTACAATTACTTAATGATCTGTGATTCTACCGTAAACTATACATGTACTCGTTCTCATTACTTTCTTCTGTTATAAAAAATAAGACACCATTAATCAGAATCGTTCCTATAGAATTCAATCTAATTAAATGCCTAAAGAGATCAATCGTTATTACTTAATTTTGGAAAATTAAAAATCATACAATCAAAGTCCACTGTCAAATAATATTGTATACAATGCGTTTACAAATGGACAACTTTAGAATTGCTAGAGTAGAACATTAGTGTCTCTATAATTATTTAGTGCGAACATTTAAAGATAACAGCCTCGAAATAGAGCCATGTTAATTAAGCTCGTTAATGGATTATTTTTCTCCGTGGACGCTATACTTTTTGGAAATTCTTAATGTATAAATCACTATTTTCAATGTACAATTTTATAGAGTACTTACAGAAATTTAATGCTCTGTAATATATTCTTCTTTTAATGATAAAACTAGCTTGAGCAGTTTTTGGTTCGCTGAATAAGAAAAGAGTTTGGGGAAATTCATACACTATCCGTGCATTTTTGGGATGAATTATCATTCAAAATAATAAAAATATGTATCTCTAGAATTACTTGTCGCGTCGTTTTGAAACAAATTTGCCAGTTTGTAATGGTATATTGTCAGTGTTACGTAATTGTTGAAAGGCAAAACTGCAATATACGAATTATTTATAGAAGGCGCCAGTCTGTACTGTCTCTTCTATAAAGATAAGACCCTCCTGAACGAGACCCTGTTTGACTAGATATCGCAGCATTATATTGTTCATGCTGCTTTCGCTGTTTTTGTTTTCGAAAGTAAAGGAAGCAGTTTAAACTTCGTGCTTTGCAATAAATTATATGAACCGTACGTGCAGAATTTATGCGAGACAAAGGGTATGTAGAATGCTCTGAAAAATGGATGTGATCTGAAACAAACATAAAAGGTGTAAAAAGATTTAAAAAGATTTAAATACATTACATAATTTTTGAATATATGTAAACTTACTTGGATGCGTCTAAAAACTTAGCGGATTTGATGACTGTAAAATTATCTGGCTGATGAGAGTAGTTCGGCTCTAAAGTCGTTTCAGTACCAAGATCCATATCCATTATAAAATGACACTTTTCTACGTCAAACTGAAACAGATGTTGTGTATAATGTGTTAGTTACGAACTCATACTAATCAACTGATGTTAAATGATCCTATAAAAATTATTTACGTATCGCGATGGCTCTTCCTTATTCATATCATTAAAATTCGGTTGAATGATACTAGTTGCATTTTCTTGATCGGAAAAAGGTTGTGGCAATTCTCCTTTAAATTCAGATTGAAGATATTGGAGTCTCCAACTATATACAGAAATAGAAAAAATACATTTTGTCATTAAAGTCATTTTTATACGAAAATATTTATTTGAATTTTATCAGAACTCACTTATTTGATGGGAAGAAGAAGCTACTAGGGAAACGGTACCATTCCTTTCCAACGCAAAAGTTAATATTCACATCAGTAGAAACCTGACCTTCCAAACCAAGTTTGTTGGCTTCCATCATAATTTCCATTGGTGCATAATATCCTGTATGATATTATTTTATATTATATTGACTATAGTCTAGAAGTTATATGATACGCATCTAATTACTGTGTATAATTTCGTATTTTATACCTTTGTACAATGCCAGAGATCTTGATAATCCAAATAGACTGCAGACTATTACAGCTGCCAACATAATATGAGTAGTGTATTGCAAATAATGACAGGTAATAGGTAATGGACTAATTTGGGTACGAATAAAAAAGTATAATTTTTGCAAGACATCCACAGTTATAGCCCCGGCAAGACAGATCATTGGATATATTGGAAATAGGAAACGTTCTTCCTGAAAATACAATGAAGGAAAAACTCGAATCATAAAATATTATTATAACGCAACTTTAAAATTTCAAAATAAATTTTACATAATGTTACCTTATGCGGCTGAAGGAAAAAAACCAATAGCCAAAGATAAAGTGGCGCTAATGAATACCAATATGGTAAACACATTCGACTTCTGGGTCTTGCTGGTACGACAGCCCAGACTAACAACTGTGAAAGAATTTTATGATGAAAATTGTTAAAGTTAAATATTTAATACTAATATTTCACATATTTACCAGTCCTAATGGAGCAAATAAAGCTCCAAGGAAAATGAAGTTGAAATTCAAAAACCCATTAAGAAAATAAAAGCTGAATGGCTCCGTGCCATAAATATCTGGTCCGTGGTTAGTGAAAACATTGTACAATATAATATTCATTGGTGCTATCACAAGCTTGCCATAGTACATTGAGTCGATCCAAATCATTGGTACTAATATTACTACGGCAGATATTACAACCCACTTTATAAATTTTCTCCACTCTTGACGACGTACTAACATCTCGATCGCTATTGGTACTCTAAATGATAAAAAGTAATATAATTTAAATAACAAATGACCTAATTAAAGAAATATATAACGAATAATATGTACCCCAGTAGTGCTGCAAACGGCCAACCCAACAGAGATGAAATAGCTGTAGCAAAAATGGCGAATTCATATTTACGATCGTACCACGCTGCTATCGCAACTGTACTTAAGTACCTGTGTAAAAAAAAAAGGGTTTTAAAGACAATAATAGTCAGTAAAAATAAAAAAATAGCTGGGTTCTTAAAACATACATCGAAAAGGAAGATGGTAAAAATGCAGCGCTTGAGATATACATGCCAGAACTAAAAATAAGAAAAATCAACGTCATCCTGGCTATGTGGACACCAAATTCTCGACACACGTTCCTTAAAAAATATGTACATTAGACTTTGTATACTTAATAACAATTACTTAAGAGCACGATATCAATTACATACTTATAAAAATATACTTCTGACAGAGCACATCCGACAGACAATAGGCATCGAATAAAATAGAATGGATTTGGTTCCAATAGATAATAGTATAACTTCGCTGGTACCACATGTATCAGTAAATATGTGTATGACCTCAAGGCATATTCAGGACTATATTCCCACGTTTGCTGACCAGTTCCATATAGTAAATAATGACTCTGATACAGAAATAGAATTACTATTTACAGTAATGTATAAATTCATCTTTTTAATTAATAATATATGAAATGTTATTGTGAGATCACATACCGGCTCCCAAAAATTATAAGTCTCGTCGCAATCTGTTATGTGGCTCCAAATTGCAGAGCAGAATCTAGCCGATAAAAGTAACTTAAATGCAGTCTCTCCACCAGGATAAATAAGTCCAATATCCGATGAGTCTTCTGGCCTGAAATATGAATTTATAAACATTATACTGAACACTGTTTACAACCTTCCTTCTCTGTCGCAAAACCCAATATCTTTATTATATTGAAATAACCACTGCAGTATAACTTTATTGATGAATCAATAAAATTTTATAAAATTCTGTGAATGTCCTTAATCATATATTTGTTGTATTTTTTTTTAATAAGAGTGCATCAATGTGCGTGGCACGAAAAGAGAGGTTAGCATATCGAAAATGCTCTCCCACAGCGTGGAAAAATAAAATGCGAATAAAAAAAAATACAAAATTATAATATTTTTGCACATACTTAGAAAACTTTCGCCCATTATTCTTTTTCTGATCCTTTTTCGAGTAAAATAGTTGACGTTGACGTTGACCTGGCGCCATTATATTTGTTATCACCGGATTGTGAATGGACCTTTATCGTTATCCCATCGATTGATTTTGTATTAGGACAGAAACGAATGGCATTCGGGTTGCCATAACAACAGCGTCGCAGTTTAAAATGGAGATTGATCCAAAATACACCTTTTTACCTTTAGCGCAAAATAATTATCCCGGATTAAATGACAAAGCGACGCAGGAATTACTTACCAAATGGTACATATACCAGTTATAAACTACTTAATATATATAGCACAGATAAAAGTAAAAAGCTTCATGAGTATTTGAAGTAACCATATTTTCATTAATAACTAGTAGTATTATATTTACTTATTTCCTTTAACTTTATTTTTAGGGGGCTAAATGAAAATTTGCATGTTCAGAATTTTTCATTCAACGAACCATTTCAGCCTTATCATAAATATAATCTAGCAGAGGTGAGATGATAACTGTCAAAGTATAGAAGCATGAATATATTTTTGTCAAAGCTTATGAGTCAATATGTCGATTACAGTCATTCTTTAAAGATCCAACTGTTGCTGGCGCGTTAAAAACAAAGTCTAACGGATGTTGGGCCGCGCAGGGTAATTATCAAAGTGTAATATATTTATTCATATTAATGAATATTTCACGAATTTAGGAATCATTGCATCAACTGTGGAAACGAAACAAATACCATGTTCAGTACTTACCATGTCTTTTTTTGAAAAACTGAAGGATCCAAACAATAAAGTAGTTCACAATTCCGGAACTATATGCAAGAGATATGATTTAGACGTCGATGGTTTTTTAATTTCGGACAATCTCAGAGGCGTGAGTAAAAAATATACAAACCATACAAAGAATTACTTTAATTGTTTAAATTTATGGACAATCTTTAATACTTCTTGCGTTTGCGTGATAGATGTTAATTGATGAGGACTGCGAGGAATATAATTTGTATTCGAAAAAGGAGCGAGAGGAATTCATTTTCCGAATTTTGCAATTATTAGTACTGGGTGGTTGCCTCTGTCAATACGAAGACGTAATAGAACCCTATCTGAAAGTTACAAAGAGTCTTTATAAGGATCTGATCAGGTTGGTACCGTTATTTGAATCTGACGAATTTTTAAATAAGAAAACATTTGTTGTAGAGTTCAAAAACGAGAAGATTCCAACGAGTTGTCTGTGTCTACAATGATTTTGGAAGTTATAGCCAAAGACGCTAATGACCGTGCATATTTTCCCTGCGATCCATCAAATATACAAAATATTGGATTTCTATTAGTAGATAGAAATTCTCGCCAAATAAGTACACTGCTACATCAATATTTTTAATAAATAATTCCATGGCGTACATTGCACAAAGTAAACCACGCAGCGATGTAACAAATTAGAATTTACAATCTAAAAAATAATCTTTTTTTTTATGTATTTGCTAGACTATGAATTGCTTTAACAAGGAAATGATTACTAAAGACGATAAGAACAAAAAAATTAATTTTCTGTACAAATAGATTACATGCAACCCACATTTTATTGCGGAACTCACGCTTGAATTTCGTAATAATTCAGTAAATTGATGGTTCAAAATTGTATTTTTTTTATAGACATTAAAAACAGGTACCATCTCTCTTAATAATAACACAGATATATAATAATTTACAAGTTGTTCGTGTATACATATATTAAGTACATTTAGCAGATTAAGTGTTACGTTTTCCTAATAAGTAAGACATTTTCTTTTTTTATATATATATATAACCTCACTTGTTCTCAGTATGAATTAGTCAATAATTGTTGCATTTTTTAAACTTATTTTCTAAGTAACATCTTGTACAAGATGTAATTATGTCACAAATTTCCATTTTCGTCACTGTCACTTCATACTCTCAGAGTATTATAATGAGCTAATAATTATTATTGGCTTTCACCTAGGTTTCAATTATTTGCAATTATTACACGTTATGGTTATACGTGATATGAATTCATATAAAATCACAATGTTAATATGTCCTCTTATCACAGGAACCAAGGTAGCTCATACTACTACTTATGACTGAATATAAATAGACTCGATTTACCCGTGTATTCTGTGCCACGCGATTCTGATACGTAGAATATATATCTATATATAGCATTTCAATTGTTACAGTCCATTTGTAGGTGTCCGTGACACCCACACTCGCATGACACCATATTCCATAAAATACTCAGTCTATTTACCTCTTCAGTCATCGCCTTTACTAAGGATGCAATTGTTTTTAACACCTTTAAATTCAGTGACTGATTAACATAAAAGATTAATGTAAATTCTTTGGCTAGATTCAAAAGGAATGACCAATCGTGTCAATGACTATTAAATTGAAAGCTTCGTTTGATTCGTACAATTCATATTAAGCAAATATATAACTTAACAGTTATATAAAAATGTGCGATGTACGAGCACAATTGTAAGACCAAAATTCATTTAAGATTAAACACGAGTTTAATTGATCGTACTCTAGATTTGCTCAAACTGGGCCTAAGATACACTCAGAAATATGTACGAAATGCCATATAAGTATTTGATCATGATTCCTAAGTAACACTATTATTCATTAATGTCGTAATTGTAACTTCACTGTACAAATCCGTTATATAGCACAAAAAGCAAAAATAGCTTTGGAATTAATACTTTTCAAGAGACTCGATCTAATACAGGCAATCGACTGTACAAGCTATCTTTACAGTAACAATACTTTCGTAAATGGAATAACGAATTTTCCACGCATCTCGCCTGTGCTCCATACTTGTTTATCCTACTTACGTCAGAAATCTATAAATATAATATTATTAAATAATTTTAATCCGACGCACTGAAGTTACTACAGTCAAAATTAATTTGAACTTACCTTTGTCGTGAAAAGATTTTTTTTCATGTCATGACTTATACTCGCTTCAAACAATCCATCGCCGGGTTCAGTTTTTATTTTCAACTGATAAACCTCGGATATTAGTGTAGTTTTTGCACTAAAGTCACCAAGAAAGCCATCTTGATCCCTGGACTTTTGAAAGCTTAGCAGTCCTATGAAGAATTTATATTTAAATAATATACTCAAGATTTCCAAATAAACGTTTTATTACCTTTAGTTGGTATCAATTTGGCAGACCATTGGATCGCTTTCAGACGCAAAAGTTCGCATATATCTCGATGCTCTTCTGTATACGAGTTAAGAAACTGAACAAAATATTGAGCAGCTTCAAGAATTATTGGTTCATTTGTTGGTATTTCTTCCCAAGAAAGACAGGCGCACCAATGTGGTTCTATAAAAGCATCTGAACATGTTCTCTCCAGAGGTATCTAATAATTAATATGAATGATTAACCCTTTGCACTCCGTTGTCGCCGTATTTGGGCTTTAATGTCGCAAATACGGCGACAACGGAGTGCAAAGGGTTAATAAATAAAAACGTGCGACACTAAGTTCTTATTATATATCACGTAATCAATACCTTGTCGAATAAGCTAATACCCCTTTGGGTCAGATCACCTTCTTTCGGTGTTTCAAAATTTAAAATACTTTCAAGGGTTCGATGCACATCAAAAGGAGTTGTTAAGTGTTGTGTGTTATAAACAAAGTTTGCATAAGCCCGAGGATGTACTTGCTTGAACCATGATGGAAACGTGAAGGAAAAGAATGGTAGTCTCTCTTCTTGTTTACCTTGCAACGTATTCCGAATTTCTGCAAATCTGAAATTCCCATGCGTTCTCACTTAGTATTACCATCTTAAGAATTTAGATGAATAACATCGAAGATTCATTCTCACCTGTGTCCATGGTCACTCATCATTATTAAAACTGTATTGTTTAAGTGACCATTGTCATACAAATCTTTTATCCATTTATACACGTCCTCGTCTACTACTCCAATGTCATTGTAAGAATCGTGAGAGAGCTCACCGTGAAATCCAAAAACAAATTTCGGATGATTGCGATATGTATTGAAGATTGTTGTTATATAATTCATCATGACCTGCCAGATTTGATACCTTCGTGAAACAGGTTTATCTCTATGATATTATACTAGTTATTCGATATAAATATATTAAGCATGTACTAGAAGCATCTTTATTACTATTCTGGACTGTTCTACTAACCCTTACAAAGATATAGCACAGACTCACCATGTGTCTCGGAGTGCCACCCATACAGTATTTATTATAATACTTAAAATATGGTGTAGCAGCCATATAATAAGTTCTCATGTAATGATCGGTGGGCTGCTCCTTAAATCCTTTCAGTCTGTATGTAAAAGTTCCAATGTCATGGACGTCTTCCATAAATCCAGTGACGTAACCACTTTCTTTGTATTTATTCCATATCATGGGATAAACATTGACAAAGTCTGCCTTAGCACCCATGCGTTTTCTTGTTTCCGGTAATTCCAATTCAATTTTACCAGTAAGAATTGGTATGAGGGCTTGGGGCGTACCATCGCCAACAATGTTGTACCCTTCTAAGACAAGAGTATTCAGGCTCTTCTTGAGGTAGTGATACGTTCTTGGTAATTTCCTTATAAACGTATTTCGTGAGAGAGAATCGAAGCCAAACATAAGTACGTTTAATTTGAGCGCATTGTTTGGTACATTATCCCAGGTATCTAATTTTATTTTTGGATCATCTTGAACACCAGCCAATACACTGTACCATCTGTGAGAATTATATGTTATGATAGCAGAGATAATAGTATGTTTGGCAAAATTTAATTCTATCGTTATCATAATATACTGACTGCTTTCCCGTTTTTGATTCACATTTGACCTCCGCGAAATCACTCATTCTGAGAATATACGAGTCATCAGATTCTACGGTGTCTGTTACTATTAAGTTGAAATCATCCACACGAATTATTTCTAAAAAAATGAAAATACATTGAAATACGGTAGCAAAATATCCATATGCTGATATGCTTATAATACTTTACCATTGAAGGCACATGTTATAGAACCATAATGACGTTTAATATCGTCTTTGATAAACAGCTTCGAACCACTGATGCCTACCCAATCGTCAGGAGTGCATTGCAATGGTGGCACATCCTTTATGAATTTCATTATCTCTGGATTCATAATCTCCAAATCAGGAAACTTACAAGCAGGAGTCCCATCGCTAAAAAAATAAAAATTTTAGTGTGACGTTGCACCTTTGTATTATTACAAACATCTTACCCCACGTACGGTGTATTCTGTCCAGAGTTCTTAATCTGCTGCGATATATGCATGCTGGAACAGAATGTTTAATTATAAGCAATTATGTTATTCTTTCTTGTTAACTGAGTGTACAAATAAAGAGCATTAAGAAGTCTATGTATGTAAGTTTATCACTGTTGTGATATTGTATTATATTTTGCTGACGCATACTTACAGCTTATCAAAGTTTGAAGGATCCATGTCATTCAATCCTAGTTCAGATCTGAGAACTTGAATAACACAATAGATCAGTGCTATCAGTAATGTGGTGACCATAAGACGGCGAAAATGGCGGGATGTTACTCTCATATTTAACTAATTTAATTTGCCTATAAGAAAAAAAAGAAACTGTGCGATGACATATAATTATTACTATAATTCTACAAAATTGTATTACATTAAATAGATAAATCTATACCGTTCAACGAACACTGCCCAAATGCTTAAATATCTGACGAATGTATAAATTGGATGATATATTTGATATTCCTTATTTGTATGACAACGTATATGAGATATTCATATATTCTTTTCGATGTATGAACAACATTGAATGGAAATAAAAATAACTGTATGAATTTCATGATATATTTGATATTCCTTATTTGTATGACAACGTATATGAGAAATTCATATATTCTTTTCGATGTATGAACAACATTGAATGGAAATAAAAATAACTGTATGAATATCACCGAATAACAAATTAAATAGAAATAATAAAGTATGCAATATATGCATATAAGCAATACACTACAAAAAATCTGCAGAGCATTACATAGAAATATACGCTACGACGTTATAAGATATAAAGACAATATTAAATCGTACATACAGCAATGTCAAAATTCAGTATTTTAGTTACTTCGTACCGTATAAAAACGCACAGGCTACAATAATATTAAAATCCTTCATTAATGGGGACTGTTATCAGTAGTCACAAAACCGCAAATGCATTGATAAATATTAAGGACCGCTTCGCTCACGCATTTTTTCAAAAATATGAGTGTCCCTCAAAATCATTGGTTATTTTACAAAATTTCACAAACAACTAATACGAAAATTTACAAGAATTGACCGTTCCAAATCACATTTACTCTGTACCCGGAATGCCGTAACACACCACCATTTGCAAAGAATTAATGGCAAACTGATTTATACCCATTCGACGTCAAAGGGTTTGATGCACGCGCAGTCACGTATAATCAAAGAGCATACTTGTATTCGTGCAAAAAATGAACAGAAGTAATAAAAATGCTGATAAATAAGTAAAAAGTGTGCATGTACTCTATTAAACCACTTACGCCTGTTTCCATCGACGTAATTTAACCCTGGTTCAATTTTTATTTATATAGTTTTGAGAGAGGATAACCAATGTTTAAACTCCGATCAACATCGTTGGAATCAACCCTTAATAAGGCATTGTACAAGAGCTAAGATTGGTAAAAAATTTCATATGCAACCCAATAATAAATCAGTCAATACATTATTACAGCCATTCTATATTGCTTGAACCGGGAGCTAGCGCGTGGGATACCTAAGAATCTCCAAGTACAGTTTTCTGCACATGATAACTTTATAGTGTTGTATTGACCTGCGAATGTAACTTATCTTCCAGTTCAAATCTTTAAAAAGTAACCCCTAAACTCTCGAATGTCAAGTGTCTATAGTTTTTTACAAGGGTGTTTTCTACAAACTATATGAGTTTTATTAATGATGATCCTGAGGCACGCCATGCAATGACTTGTGTAATAATAAAAAACCACGCGCCTGCTCCTGAGTCAAGAATATGTATAGTATAAATTCTAAAAATAATACTAGGGGGATGTTGACTTAATACGCATGCGCCTGTCAATAGACAACCCGACTTACTCCAGTCTGGGTACAGATACATATCACAGGCGGAAAACATTCAAACTGTAAGTGAAGGAGTTACTAATAAAATATATAGAAATACGTAGAATTGAGAATAAAATAAGTATATACCAACCTAGGAAAAAGTGAGGTTATTCGACTGAAGTATATAGTTGGGTCAGAGCATTTTGTTGAAAAGCCGATTACCCTTCCATGGCAGAAAATCGGTTATGCGTCTATACTGGAAAGAGTTAAGACTTGATCTGTGCATACTTCATGTTTGTATTTCGAGATATCTCGGCCTTACTTACATGTAATGAAGAAGATGATGAATTTATTGAGCTGCTGTTAATGTCTACAGTTTTCCTTGAATCCTTTTTAGCAACTCTTATGGGCCTGTAAGTGTTGTAAATAAGTATCAGGAGGTCTGGTATGAAACATGTCACTGTCGTGACAATAGTCAATAACCAAAACGTTGGTGACATTAATAACTTATAAAAGACCCAGAGCATATCTCCATCGTATCCTCTGGAAGAATAATAATGGTTTTAGTAATTTTTTTCAAGGAATAATATTAGTATTTAATTTACTAAAAAATCAAAAGTTTTATGAAGCACTTACATATTTAAACTTGAATAAATTGATGCAAAAATGTAAAAGGAAAGCTCTGATAATACTACACTAAGAACAAAAGGTATGGTCCAATACGTGCTATGTAATAAAATCTGTAAATAGCAATAATTAAAAATTGAATAATGTAAATTAACAGAATTTGTATTAATCATAGATAGACTATTAGATATTTTTTTACCTTGAGACCTGTAACTAAGGTAACTATATGATATATACATGTACTGTAAACCCAATGACCAGCTTCTGTATTATCATACAGATTGATAGGATTGATATACCAAAAAGCCAATGGCATGAAATATGATGTACAGGTATGCCATAAACCTATTTAAAAAATCGTGTCGTAATTTTAAAAAATGCATTGTTACTTATTATTACACATGTTTGGAGGTATGTACCTGTCAGAGTCCATGTGGTAAATTGCTTTGCCGACAATAAATAATTTTTACTATGAATTTTATACAGTTGAGGATATTTCAAAAGTTTATCAGCGGAATAATCCTGTTCCAGTAATCCATAAAGAATGACCGGAACGGAAGTGAATATAACGTTGTAACACATAAGAAATACACTATCATAAAGTGACTGCAAAAAAAAAAAAACATTAAAAAATTCGAACGAATCAATCTGAATTATAATATTAGTGCTGATACATATATCAACAAGGCGGATTTAAATGACTGTTACCTGAGTGGAAAAACCGCTGTTGAATCCAAAGAGAAACTGTGGTGTTATAAACACAAAATTCTTATAGAAAAAGTATTGCGTCAGAATACTAATCCTCACGTAATACCAGTGCCCATGTACCAGCAATGCTTTTCTCAAAAATCGAAATTTGGCAAATGCAAAATCAGCGTTCATCGTCGCCTGACGTCCTTCCTTTCCCATAATACCAATGCCTACATGAGCTTCTTGTATCATAGACACGTCATTTCCGCCATCACCAATGGCGGCAGTAATTGGTTGCTTCTCAGTACGTTTTATCAATTGCACCATCTACACAATTTTCTGATTACTTAATAAAACAATAATCATATAACAAACTAAAACTTAGAAACTACTTATAATATGTATTACCTCACACTTTTGCAGGGGAGACATTCTGCAACAAACGACAGATTCGCAAGCCATTGCCACACTACGAAGAAGTTCTGGACATTCTTTATAAGCGTTCGTCATACTGACACCATCCATTATTATTCCATACTGTTTATATGGATCCAGCATCATGCGTCTCCTATAAAATATTAAGACAATATTTGATATCGCCTAAACAACAAATGTACCGCCATTCTGTTTCTTCGTTAGTGCGAATGGCTCATTGCGTCATGAGAGAAATGTACTAACTCGAAACTGGTCAGTGTTATGTAACAAGATTGTGCAGTGACTTGGTCCATAAGCCTCAGCAATTCAGTACCCTTTTTAAAATGACCGCAGAGAAAGGCAATGTTCTCAGCCGTCTCTGCTTTGTCACCCGTTAAGATCCAAATCTGCAAATAGAAATTATTGTAAAGTTTTTATTCTGTTTCCAAAAATTATTAGTTAACATAATAGCTTAATATATGAATTACTTTTATGCCAGCTGCACGTAGACTTTCCAAGGTTTCTGGGACGCCGTCTTGTAATCGATCTTCGACCGCAGTTACGCCAAGTAACGTTAAACCTTCTTCCATAGCTTTGTAAGCACGCTCAACTTGTTCTGCACGTTGATCGCCGATTAATTGTCGAGAACGTTCTATGTTTTGCATTAGCCGAACGTAATCGGTTTGCTTCAATTTTTTATAACCAATTACAAGCGTGCGAAGACCCCTCTAAAACAATGTAACGTCGTTAATAGAAAAGGCCACATAGAAAATATTGTTGTTTGAACTTTTTTTAAGTTAGCTAACCATTGAGAAGTCGGATACGTGATCGTTGGCTTCTTTAATTCTTCCTTTTACTATGAGTGGAAAAATGGCTGAATCAGCACCTTTGCAATACAACCACAAATCTCCTGCAGCATCCTGCACCACGACGGACATTCGTTTCCTTTCTGAAATAGTACAGTTTCCTTATCATTGGATGTTAATCCATAACAAGTATGGAAAGTTTTAAATTATCATAGAGTATGATAAAAAATCATTTTGATATTATTATTAGAAAGAATAATTTTTACCGGATGTGAATTCTAGGGTCTCCAATCTTTTAAACTTTAATATATCGTCTTTAACTTTAAGTTCCAATTCGTCGCCAGAATCCAATTGGAATACCACACCGCATCGAGCACTAGCTTCTACCAGAGCTTTTTCGTCCGCGGATGCAGCCTGCGAGAAATTTCGAATTAAATTTTTAATCTGAAAATTCTAATAATAAGGTAAAATAATTATATAGAATCTTTCTTCAAACCTGATATTCCGGTAGTTCTGGGTCCATGAGTAAGGAGCTGTTGACAACAGTAATTTTTTTCTGGCGAAAGCTCTCACGAAAGAATGATCTTCTAGCCATAATACTGGCTCTTTGACTTGGAGGTGCAATATGGACAGCGTGGCAGAGCGAAATGCTTATCATAAAATGCCAAATTTCAGGCTGTCAATAGAAACAATATAAACAATTGTAAATCGTACAAAGTTGTAGCAATACTTTTTTTCAATGTTAATAGGATTTTCATTCTACCTGCCAAGTTTCTAACTTCTCAGCATCCTCCTCGATCCCGCTAGGTGGTAACAAATATAGATTACCATCACAATCTTTTTCCACGTAGCATTTTCCATTTATGGAGCAGCGTCTAAACACCATAAGATTATCAGTGAGCGTTCCAGTCTTGTCAGTAAATAAATATTCGACCTGGCCAAGTTCCTCATTAAGATCAGAGGTATTGGCCTTAGCTGGCTGATCAGTTGCCTCATCGTAAAGATCAATGTCCCATTGAAAGAAGAAGGAACCCAAGAATTTTTGCATCTCTGAATGACATGAAAAACAAAGGATATAAACGCATAAAATAAATACTAAATAATAAAAAATATAATAAACCTACCGGCAGTAACGTACAGGGATATTGGAACAACATAATTGTACAGTATTGTAAAAGACAGAGCATCAACCAAGACTCTATAGGGAGAGATAGAATAATTTTTGCCCAAATATACATCCTTCTTAGAATTTAGTTCTAGAATTTCTTTCATCAATGTAGAAAAAATTACTTCTACTGCGAGAAGTGCAATAAAGAGTAATAAATATGTATTTATGGATCTGAAAAAAGTCATGTATATTAAATAATTCGCATATTCCATATAATTGTCTAGGCCATTTCTTTACTTTTTTTCTTTTACAAATAAAATAAACTTACTTTTCAGCCGTAGAAAATTTATTTGTCGTGATCTTTGAATTCAAAGAGAGCTTTGTATCCTGACCGGTGTAAATTGCACATCCAATCACGTAGTCGGTATCTTTGAGCCTGGCTCCTCGCAATAACATATTATCTATTGTCAGAAACCCATTCAATTGTTCATTGTTGTGTGTTACTTCCATTTTACCATGAAACGTATATAAATTAGCTATTGGATGCTGGCAAGTAATCACAGCCTCCATGGATACAATATCAGTAATGGAAATGGATGAAACAACTTTTGGAACGTATAGGGTCTGAAAGATGAATAAGAGGTATTTATGAACAATCAATAATATATTTAAAGGTAATTCAATGAAATTTGATATGCCCCTTATCAAAGTATTGATAATATATAAATCAGCTGTGAATATTTATTCAAATTTATTGTATATCATCGAGACAATAAAGCAATAATTTATATAAAATACAAGCAGCGAAATTGCAAGAAATTAATTTAAAAACAATGACTTGCGAAACCTTGAATCAGATAAAACGTTCTAATCGGCAATATATCTGTGATTAGTAATTGCAGTAATTAATTAATAATCCTGCTATTAACGTATTATATTTCAATTGTATCATATACTTGTACCTTAAGATTAGTCTCTCCATCCAAATTGGAAGTTGTGATGTAACAGGAATTACTCTCATCACTACTATGCAAGAGTAGTAAATCACAAGGAACATCTTCATCCCTGCTAACTTTTACCAAATCGCCCACGATTATTCTCTCACAGTGGATGTTCTAAAAATTGTAATATTAAATATATATTATAACGTTGTAAAATCAAATATATGTATAGTAATATAGATTTTAAATTTTACTTTGTACCTGTACACATTTGTTGCGAATGACTGTACAGAGTGTACGATTGACACGCTGATCTGAACAGTAGCGATTAAAATCCTCATATCCCTGTTTACAAGCGGTGACTAGAATAACAAATACAAGGGGTAGAGAACTGGTTAAAGGTGAAATTGGCGAATCTATGGAAGTCGCCACGAAAGCAGTGATTAAGAAATAAAAGTTCGCAACACGTCGAAATTGCTCGAAGAGATTTTTCGGCACGAAGTTCCATAGCGTGTACTGTAAAGAAAAAATATTTTGTAGGTTTAGAAAATAGCGTAAGATATGCTGTTGCGATAAGATAAACTTGTCGTAGATAAGAAGACTACGCCTTCGCGAAATTCTTGCGAAATTAGTAATGGGTTGTAGTATCGATAAATTATATTTACCTTATTGGATATAATTCGATTTTTCGGAAAAGTCGTCTCCTTTGGTACTAAATTAGGACTGATTCTCAGGATCCGATGTTCGGTGGTCACTGATACTTTATTACCCTAAAATTTATAAAAACTCAAAATTATATTTATCTATAATTAACCGTTATTTTATATTTATTCAAATCTTGCGCTGATTTAGTTAATTTTTTTGCTTGTTACAAATCGGTAAGGAATGACGTAAGATTTGTAGTCGTTTCATCGAGCATGATTTTCTTTTTTGGATTGTTTATTTGTTACAGTGGTAATAGTTTTTTTTTGTTTCATCATTTGCCCAATTCTTAAAGTCTCCAATGTAATTCCCAAACGTTCTGCTCCGACGAGTCGTACGGTCTTTTCGTAATGTCTAAATCACTAATTCTAGTATTTCTTCGATGCGTATAATTGTTCTTTGTGTCCAAATTTTCAAACTTGCTTTGAGACGCTTCTTATTCGTCTACTTCCTTCTAATGACAATAAAAATATGTCATTTCGTCGTTGAATATTGCAGTAGATACTCTTCTTTGAAAATTTCCAAAGAAATCGATTCATCGCCCGGCCAGAAAGGTTGACGAACAAAAAAATGATAATTATCATTTGAAAACCATAAATCGATCTTTAAAACTAGCGTCTGAAGCTGTGCGGAAATCGAGAGAAATCGATTGAATATTTTCGATCAGTATCCTATGGCTATAAATTCGCAGTGGTTACAGAAGAATTTATTCTCATAACTCTAATAAATATTCAACGACAATAAGAATTTGTAGCAACCTTGAAAAAAAGATTAATTAGTAATCATACGATAAATTGTTACACGCAAAGACAAATGGAGCAATGTATTCGGCAGTGCCGTGGTTTCAGAATATTCGCAGGACTCTCAGTCCTTTATTAAAATGTGTCAGTCGTTGCAAAAAGAAATTGGCGAACGATCCTTTTCTGAATAAAGACAGCAATCAATATTTGGACGAATTATATGAGTCATGGAGAAAGGATCCAAAATCAGTCGATGCATCCTGGGATGCATATTTCAAAATTATGTCATCCGAAAATTCTGCAATGCAGGAGGAATCGTCACACTCAACGTCAGCAATACGAGTTGCTTCCGGTGCACCAGTAATACCCACAAATTTACAATTAGCACCTAAAGAAAGTACGTTCTCTATTTCTGTATGGATACAGTTAACTTTTAAAATTATTATTCGCCAAAATCGCTTAAACTGCCATATAAATTATCCATATTTTCGTAGCTTCCTTACCGAGACAAAGCTCCAGAGCAAAGTCTGATGCGGAAATTCAAGGTGACAACTACATAGTCGGTGCATTGGAAGTGAATGCAACTATTAGAGCATATCAAGTGCGTGTTTGTATTACACGTGTAATTAATTAATAAGATAAAGATTTAAGAATAATATATTTTTATCGTAACAAGACACGAGGACATTTGATTGCCAATGTCGATCCTCTTGGCATTCAAAATCCAGAATCCGGTAAACTTCAAGGTACAGCTAATCTACCGCCATCTGTAGTAGTACGACAGCATCTGAAGGGTATGACGAATGCTGATATGGCAAAAGAGTTTCCGCTTGGATCGATAACTTTGATAGGGGGTGAAAAGAAATCTTTACCCCTTCGTGATATTATCACTAGACTCAATGAGGTTTACTGTGGTCATATTGGTCTTGAGTATACCTATATCCATGATTTAAATGTCGTAAGTATATGGAATGTAGTATATATTTAAGTATTTGATGATTCGAGGGACAAATTCGATTGTTGATGTCAGCTGGATTGGATACGTCAAAAATTCGAGGTACCACGTGCCTGGGAGCTGACAGCTGATCACAGAAAATGGGTTTGGCATAATATTATGAGGGCGGTGTCTTTCGAAGGTTTTTTGGCAAAAAAATACGGAGCTGAAAAACGCTTTGGTCTAGAGGGTAGCGAAGCGTTCATTGTCGCCATGACTCAATGTCTTGAAACTTCCGCGGAGAAAGGTAGACTTTTTTTTTCACGTTTATTTACAATTTGTCAATTATTATTTCTGAAATAAAGTTTCAAAATTTCGTATCAGGTGTCGAAACTGCCGTAATAGGAATGGCGCATCGTGGACGTCTTAATACGTTGGTGAACGTTTGCTCGAAACCAATGGCTCAATTGTTCACGCAATTTAAACCAGTTACTCTGGAGGGCTTAGAATCCGGTGACGTAAAATATCATCTTGGAACGCATACGGAAAAACTTTTAGAAAGGTTAAATAACAAGAGATTTTATTATCGTTAGAGACAAATTATAGATTAGTTAATCGAGCTTGTTACAGGAGTGGGAAAAAAATTCGATTGGCTATAATGGCTAATCCATCACATTTAGAGGCCGTGTCACCTGTAATCGTTGGTCGTGTGCATGCGGAACAGATAGATAAATCCGATGCCAAGTGTACGTAATTAAGTAGACAAAAAATAATTCATTGAGAAAAATAATTTTCGTTTCGAATTTATCATTGATTTTATATATATATAAAAGACGAAAAGTCTGTGGCTATACTGGTCCATGGAGATGCTGCATTCGCTGGACAAGGAGTCTGTTATGAGACTATGCATTTGACTCATTTACCTGAATACACAACAGGTGGTGTAATTCATGCTGTTATTAACAATCAAGTAAATATAATATAATTGACAATAATGCTACCGATAGATACATTCGTCAGGATGATTTTTCATGATTGTAGATTGGATTTACGACTGATCCAAGATATTCAAGATCGAGCGCCCATTGTACAGATGTAGGTCGAGTGGTTAATGCTCCTATATTTCATGTTCATGCCGATGATCCTGATTTGGTAGCTTACTGTAGCAAAGTAGCAGGTGAATACAGGTGATTACGAAACTTCATTAATTTGATTCTATTGAGAAATTCATTTTTATTTAACTAGTTATGATTTCTGTATGATTTTATTAAAAATTCAGGGCTGAATTTCATAATGACGTTGTACTGGACGTCGTGGGATATCGTCGAAATGGGCATAACGAAATGGACGAGCCTATGCTAACTCAGCCAATTATGTACAAGCAAATAAAGAAGCATCCAAATGTTCTCACTATATACAGTGACAAGCTTCTTAAGGAAGGTGTCATAACAGAAGCTTACGTTAAGGAAGTGCGTGAAATTTTACGACTTTCATAATATTTTATAACCCATATCTAAATCCGTGTGCATTTATCTATATGGCCACTGTGTATTTATGTATTACAGGAAATTCAAAAATATCAAGAATTCTGCGAATCGGAATTTAAAAAGGCTCAGAGTATCAGTTCGATGCAATTAAGCGATTGGCACGATGTACCATGGGATGAATTTTTTGCTAATCAAAGTCCAAAATCGAAAATTCCTTCCACGGGTATTCCGGAAACGGAAATTAAATCGTTATGCTTGGCAGTTTCCACGAAACCCACTGATATAAAGACTCACAACCAAGTAAGTGGCTTTAATTGTTTTTAATTACGTTATTCTTATTTCTTGGATTATTCTGTAATCCGATCGGATTAGGTCGACAGGTTACTCGACAAAAGAATGACATTAATGAAATCTCGTCAATTGGACTGGGCAATGGGTGAAAGCATAGCGTATCTCAGCTTATTAAAAGGTGGACATCACGTTCGTTTATCTGGACAAGATGTTGAACGTGGAACATTTTCACACAGGCAGCATGTCTTGCACGATCAGGAACGAGATAAAACTTGGAAGAATATATTGCAGGATATATATCCAGGACAAGCCTTGTACACCGTGTCAAATTCTTCCTTATCGGAATTCGGTGTCTTAGGTACATACTATGAATAAATTAATTAAAAAATTAATAAACAATAATTATACCTTTATAGGATTTGAACTTGGCTATGCTGCATACAATCACAATTCTTTGGTTATCTGGGAGGGTCAATTTGGAGACTTTGCCAATAATTGTCAAGTAATTAATTAAAGATATTTACGAGTATACTGATCGATATTAATACCATTTAAACTTTAGGTAATCATCGATTCTCTTATGTGTTCCGGGCAAGCAAAATGGGGTCGACAAGTCGGGGTTGTTTTACTTTTACCTCACGGTATGGAAGGTCAAGGACCAGAACACTCCTCTGCAAGAGTCGAAAGATTTCTGCAATTATCTGATGATGATTGCACCTACTTACCGGGCAAGGAACCAAATGGACCGCGTAACGAAACAAAGGAGGAAATCATGACACGACAGCTTTTCGAGATCAATTGGATAGTCTGCAATGCTACTACGCCTGGAAACTTCTTTCATCTTATACGAAGGCAAATACTTATGCCTTTTCGAAAACCATTGGTTAGTAACGTCACTTTAATTGATATCTACATTTTTATTAGTTTTTTTAATCGTACTGTTTACACTATCCATACGTGCATCTACAGGGTTAATTCAAGGTTTGACTATAGTCTGTGCTTATCAGAATGAACCGTAATAATAACAGGAATAATATGACATAACCTAACATACCACTGTTAATATTACACACTGTAATTTAATAAAGCACCCACTACTGATGGATGTTATAAATTCAAAAGTAATTTCTCCAATTGGTAACTAATCTACTATAAATATCTTGTGTTCCTAGGTTGTCATGACACCTAAATCTCTTTTACGTCATCCACTGGCATTATCCACTTTCGATGAAATTGGACCGAACACATCATTCCGCCCGTTAATACAAGACACTACTGCCAACCCGGAAACGGTTAGAAAAGTTTTGATATGTAGCGGGAAAGTTTATTACGATGTCCGAGCAGAACGAGAACAACGTAAAATGGATGACAAAATAGCCATAATTCGTATAGAACAGCTGTGTCCGTTTCCCTATCACTTGCTCGCGGAGGAAGTCTCAAGATATACAAAAGCCAAGGTCAGTCGATAAAAAGATCGCTTGAGCGATCATCCGTTAAGACATTTGCGAGGGATACTGTTTTTTTTTCACATTGAAATTGAACGAGCGTTGAACCTGTAAGTAACGAGCGGCATTCAAGTTCAAACGTATTTCGAACAGTGGCGGGAGACAAAAGGGAAGTCGAATTGATGTAATTTTTTAGTACTACTACCACTCACCAAAATTCTAAGATAAAATTGACATCATGACCAGATTTCTGCTCTAGTAGATTCTCAATGTCACGAGGAAAGAAAACAAGACAGATGCCTCGTCAGATGGATTCTAGCTTAATGATTTTAAGGCAAATTAACAGAAATAATTTTTTTAAATATCGTTGCAGATAATGTGGCTACAGGAAGAGCATAAAAATCAAGGACCGTATTATTACGTAAGAGACAGAATAGCACTGGCGCTAGGATTACCTTTGGAAGAGATTAAATATGGCGGACGACCAACTTCCGCTTCTCCGGCTACTGGTAGTAAAATTATATATAAAAAGGAGTATTCCGATATGATGGCCATGGCTATGAACCTTGAGTGAAATTTACATCGATTGTAATGTAATAATATAGTGAGTAATAACTGCTAATCGTAAGACTTAGATGCGAATAATGAGAAACTAAATCAGGATATTGAAGAGACTAAATTAAAATTGTGACTGATATTGTATTCTATTGTAGGCTTGTACTGCACTGGTTTTATGTAATATAATTATTTGCGATTTTGTGATCTCTTTCTCATTAATTGATTATTAACATCGAGTAAGCCGTGTGGGACGACGTCTTACCGGTATACATAAGTAATCCGTATGCTGTCTTCTTTCACGGAAATTCACTCCCTTATTGTTACTATTCCACATTGGATCATATTATTAATTATTTGACAATCTCCTTAGCTTATATAACGTCGTTTGAAGCCAAGCTTATCGATACAACTGGCAATTCGTAACTGCAGTATGTTGCAATATTGAAATAGAGCACAGCTCTATGGTACCGACGTATTAATGATTAACACTCATCAAACAAAGCTTCACACCTTAAGCATACTAGTTGACTATGACGAATGGATGACATTGTAACTTGAATAACGTGACGGTTATGGTATTTGAATAGAATTTTAGAAATTTAATTTAGAATCTACTGATAACCAAACTAACTAAATTTTCAAGGTATTTGAAGCAAAAATTCGATTTCGAGTTTGACCGTTAGTATGATAATCTGATTGTATCTAATAATGTTTCAATAAAATATGACATTACTGTAACTGATAAAAAATTGTTGCCGATAACCTTCGAAATTTTTTAAAATGATAATCAATCCGGATATCAGAAGATGCGATATGAGTAATTACTGCCTTATCGCAGCTGGCTTACAAAAGAATTCTAATCAATAATGAGATAAAGACTATTTTTGTAGCGATTTTTCGAAAGTAAAATAAAATCCCTGAAGCTCTTTTTATGAACCAGAATATAGGTACGTGAATTTTGTCGAATCACGGTTTACTTCAAAGAAAGTAAACACCAAGCACTAATACAAATTTCTGAAAAAAGTAAAGTCATTTTGGACTTTTGACTTGTAGATATCTTTTTCGAACATAGATAACTATCAGTAATGTATATCAAACTGATATAGTGGAGGCTAAATGATTGAATAACATTTTTTTTTAATAATCTCGATCAATAAGATAAGTGTTCTCATCCGCAAACTTATCAAAAACTCATGAGAATTTTCAAATACCAAAATAAAATGTAATAATCAATAAAAAAAATAGTAACATGGACTTACCATTTTATTAAATGTCTATTTATACCCAGATGTGCACCGAATATTTCACAATGACGTGAAAAAAGTGCAAATGTCACTGCACAGTCGTAAAAGCCATTAAAATCTTTTCTAACTGCATCCATTAACGACAAGCCTATACTACCTGTCGTTTCTGGGTGATGATTTTAATTAAAAATTCTTTTTCAGCGAAAGATTATACAGCTTATGTTACTCTGGAAATTCTACGATATCCGCCAATGAAAGAATTTTGATAATCGGCTCAATAATGTTTCAGTTATTCGCCAATATACGTACAAACGAACTGTTTTACATAGTAATTTAGATTTAGCTTTAGATTAGATTATCGAACAACTTCAGACAGGTAATTTATCGACCAAATTTTTTCGAAGCTTCTACGATTCATCTTCTTAATAAACAATATTATTATCACGTTTTTATTATTACTGATAAATCAGTCGCTGTTCGATCGAATGATCCAAAAACGAATGGTCCTTTTAACGATCACTTGTAGTAGTCCTTCGCGATCGTTCATCGATCAGCCACGCTCTTAGGTTTACGTATTTTGTGAACGAACGACCGTGTTTAACTGACAGTCTGCGCTGTTCTACCGTGACAACGGATCAATTTCTTTATCAACACACACATTTAACTAAGCCTCACGCATTTGAGTCAATAACGATTCCTAATCTCGTAACTAGTCTTAAATCCAAAAGATAAGTCGCCGCGAAATTTATCAAAGAG
Source organism: Hartigia nigra (assembly GCA_031001745.1). Lineage (NCBI taxonomy): Eukaryota > Metazoa > Arthropoda > Insecta > Hymenoptera > Cephidae > Hartigia > Hartigia nigra. The sequence continues at coordinate 2,201,550 of JARPRG010000294.1, forward strand.
TTTTCTGTTATCTGCAAATATTTCTTTCGAAAAAAAAAACGATTTATATTCCTCGAAGCATGAATCATTTCTTACGATATGATCTATAATGGTCAAAAAGGAATTGAAAATTAGTCAAATAATATATCACACTCATTTAAGCGTTTAAAGAAAACAGGAATAAGTTAGAACATTTGTCCTTTGGTTTTTATCGATTGTATATAAGAACTACATAACATGTTTCAATAATACGCAAAATAATTGAGTTGTAAGGTGTAACGAAGGTATACTAAGTATATATTTCAATATAAATAATAGTAAGACACGAAGACTGTCATGGTTTCAATTAATTAACGTAATGGAAAATAATATCTACTTTGTTGTACTGTAATATATGTTATTTCAAAGTATTTTTAATAATGCAGATGAATAGCACAGAAGATTAGACACGTCGCTGTGATATATGTTTATTTGGTACGAAGATATAGCGAAGGGTCTACGAAATTTAGAAGTGTTATTTATTGAAATTGTACACTGACGTGGAAATCTATTTGCATTTATGTTATAGTATATATCAGGTGTCCTGGTTAAAATTGAAGTCACGGTACGTGATATTTACTAGTAACATATATAATTATCGCAACTATAATGATATATTATTTTATATTTCTTTAAAAATAATCGATCAGAAGCATAGTGTAGGTTAACTGAAATGACATAATTCCTTGAACCTTTCGATTTGTGAAAATAATATATTTTATCAAATTCAAACGTGACAGCAGGTAGATTAAACTTTTTTCGAATTCACGGTCGTATGACTGATAACAAATTTCATACGATATCTATATACAGAGCGTTTCAGTTAAAATACACCAATGGTGTATATGAATTAAATCGAAATGTTGAATGTTCTTTAAGAAAAAATATAACAAATTTACGTGTAAATTATACATCTAGAAAACAAATCTTGTAACAGTTACATGTTAACTACATAAATTCTATTTTTCTATATAGTAGCTACCTGGATATCTAAAAATATAAAAATATTTACGTGGTAAACGTGTTTGCTGAGCAATGAACCGAGCTTTTACAGTGTTTGACTTAGATTTTTATAATATATATAGCAACTGATACCGGGGAAAAAATATGACACCGAAAAATCGGTTTCCCATTTTCTAGTAGTTAAATTACGTTCAATCAAAATAATTCTCACTAACTTACAATTTTATTTGGTACAATGAAATTGAATAAATCTATAGATAATCGAAAAATAATCATTCGAGTGTGATATCTATTGTAAGATACATCCAATATTTCGTCATTCATATGCCGAAAAAATAATCCATCCAAATTATGAAATAAATAAAAGAGCGACTGAATAAAAGTGGTGAATTCAAAGTCTCACATTCGTCGGTTTACGCAGTTTTATAATATAAGAAAATATAATGAAATTCTTGAATTTCTTTCTGTATCAACATTTCTTGAGTCAGAGGGCAGCACCGTACATTGGATACTGCGCATGCTATCCTGAGTTGGATTCTTCGCGAAGTTCAGTATGGCGGCGGTCGGCGCATGCATCGTATCTTTTTTGTTGCATAATCTCGCAGATACGCGAGTAAATTCGCGTAACGGCTTGTAGTACGGTCGGGTTAACTGTGTCTCCGGTGGACCAAGAGATATGCAGAAGAGTGGAAGCGGGTGCTGCTAATGTCAGTAAGGATGCGTGTGGAAACGAAGTCAAAAACTCGGTAACGAACGTAGAACAGTCTGCTGCACGGAAAATGTCTGCTATTAAAAGCACGGGGACGACAGGACCACCCCGATTGCTTCCCGTGCTCAGCCAGCTTAGATACGAGCACCTCGTCGCCGGTGTTTCTGGAGGTGTCGTCTCGACTTTGATGCTCCATCCTTTGGACCTCATAAAAATTAGATTTGCTGGTGAGTTTATCAATCGATTTTTTGTATGAGATTCAGGGATGCAAACCGGAAGAGAAGATAATGAAGGAAGTCAGAACAGCATGTGCTCCATTATAATCTCATTTCAGATTCCTTTCTGAGACTAGAAATTTTCATTATGAATGATTAAAATGGCAATGAAAACAAAACTTGTTTAGCACTAGTACGTTCTACTTAGAGGGGAAATCATAAAAACTTTATATTTTTTCAAATATAGCATTCTTATAATCTTAGTAATCAATCCTTGTACTAATCGACTTGTATGTCATTCATAATAAGTCATTCATCATAAAAAATCATAGTGATATCTTAGACTTATTAAATATTCGATAAGATTCTTTCTTTAATATGACTAATAATCATAGTTAGCATTAACTAATCAGAGTACCGATGTCAATGTACTTGGTAGTCGAGGTTCTGAAATACAATATCCTATTCTACTGGCACTGAACTTGATAAGGCGCTTCTTAATAATGAAATAAAAATACTTAATGTGTATCAGAATGCTTAAGTATAATACAAACATCATTGTTACACTATAGAAATAATCCATTGAACTCAGTATAATAGTTTTAAATAACTGAAATCATTATCCTGATAGTAATGTTACATGTCAATTTAGTCTAAGGAAATGATGCTATCTTTAGTAATATTACAGCACCGAATGTTAGCTAACCTTTCACCTTCTCTCAAGTGGCAATGAAACTAAGATATAGATAACAGTTTCTAGAGTTTAGTATCTATCAGTCGTTTAGAAAACTTTTAAATTAAGAAAATGCTTTGTTAACATATGGAATTTTTGTGGTAAAAAAAATAGCTGTTGAATCCTGCGTTACCATAACGAATAATATGTGCAAATATAATTTAAGAAAAGCATAGCAATCTTTCATTTGCGTCATTGAACAGAGTGTTCTGTACTGATTAACACGTGACTCACCAATTATACACGTGTCACTTTTTGATCATGTATATACGCATCTACACTCATGTACACATATATATTACATACGTCATCAATGCGTTATTCGCAACGGATTGTTACTTG
>JARPRG010000294.1:2204629-2220138 GCA_031001745.1 Hartigia nigra
ATATACGCATCTACACTCATGTACACATATATATTACATACGTCATCAATGCGTTATTCGCAACGGATTGTTACTTGTCAGTCTATATAACCCACACAGTCACTTTCACAACGTTCCAAGTCGCTCGTTTATTTTGACAAAACATTATTTTTTTTCTTTAAAAAGCACTCAATTACACCTCTTTCTACGGTTTTCATTCGAGCAACTTTCCATTTGTATTAATGAGGATATTCCGGTGAAACGGAACATAGAAAGCTAACATACCTCGCATCATTGACTGTAATGACAGAGTGACAGACTTTAAAATAACTTGAAAAGCCTATAGACTTTCTGAACTTTTCGACTTCATTAAGAAGTCAATCGTTCTGGCTCTTGCGTATGGTAGCCTATTATGCTTCGTTACGTCATATTGGACAATCTTACCTGTACTAAAATTCAGTGTTAATGTTATTAATTGTTAGTGTCGTAGTTAATCGTGAGAAACTCACGTTGACTGAAGCATTTAATTCGGCTTGGAAATTTTCCTCAAAACTTCGTCCTCGAAATATTTGTCGTGAATCGAACCAAAGTGAATGAAGCACAAGAATTCAGTTAAAAGGATTTCAGCTAAGGTAACGGTTAATCTGGATCTAAAGGAATGTCTTGTAGTACAGTGCACGTTAGGTTGATACTCGGTTTGGTCTTCTTGTATAAGAAAACTGGACGAGATTTATTACAGAAGCCGTACTACGTGTCTTTCCTCTGTCGTTTTTCTATGCTTTACCAATAAGGGATACTGAGGATTAATGATGCTACTGCGTAAGTTATATAACTTGTCTCTAAAAACTAATCAGTGACACAGTCTCATAATGAGTCCAGATCCTTATAATTTTCTTTATTGTTCCTTATGGATTTATATCTACAAAGAAGCATATAGCCGCCTCGAAGAGTATCAATATTGATAAAGTACTAAATGTTGTCGACATGTACGTCAAGCGACTGTACGAATCTATTGTTGTCTACAAAAACAGACGATTACTAAATAGAATTGTAAAGTTAAACAAAAGACAATTGCATAATTGTTACTTACTTATTCAACCTTTTCTGACATGTCACTTCAGCAGTCAATTAACGACTCGGTGTTTCGTCAATGAACGTCATTCACGATTATCCTTCTGCTTAGCGATTTTTAAAGGAAAAGCAACACGAGCTTCCAAGAATAAACTGAACCCAGTGATTTTCCGTACTGATCAAGAGAAAATAATTCTTTTCTCTTCTCTCATTTCCAACCAATTTATTTGTTGTATCTTGCCGAAGATTTGATTCGCGCTTTCCTTGTACATGGGAATCTTCTGGTTCATTGTCGTAGCAACGCGTTACGTTCTTTGGTTTGATGAAAACTGTACATATGTTCAGAACGTAGATACAACCACGTATTTACGACGTAAACTTTTCTGGCGTTATACCAAGCTCTAGGAAATTCTTTGGGTTTCGTCAGAAGCACGTGAGTTCACGAATATCGTGGGAATTCGCTGTGGCGGCGGGCCAAGCACGTATCTCTCTATGGAATATAATAAACGAAAGTCCCATTGGAAACTGAACTTATCCGTCATCAAAAACGAATTGCCAGTATTTTGTTAGCGTTGAATAATCGTTATTTCAGTTGCAATGAACTGTCAATAGGTAGTACATAAAGACGACTTGTAATTATCTAGGTTAGTTCATCTGCTCTTTTTGCAAAATTATGTACACCAGATTGAAGTTGAATAAACATAAAATTTGTATGCCTAAGGTATAGCGTTAAAGACCAACGGATTAACGTCTGTGCGATAAACTATGACATTCGGATACTTATATTGTTTGGATAACAATTACTGTTATCGCTATGGTTATTTTTACATTTTCTTGAATAAAAGAGATGCTATTAATATGGATAAACAATTATATATCATCCTCGGCTTTTGCGGAATTTTAAAATGTTTTTTTTTTTTTTTTTTTTTTTTTTACGTGACGCTTCGAGATTTCGCTGGAAATACTTATACCATTTTATGGCGCATGGATGCCAGGTGTAATTGACGTAATTTGTTATTTCAGTGAACGACGGTATGACAAAAACCACGCCGCAGTACAACGGACTGCGAAATGCCATCTCAGAGATCGTCAGGATGGAAGGTCTTCGTGGCCTCTACAGAGGAGTCATGCCGAATGTTTTGGGATCTGGCAGCTCCTGGGGCTTTTATTTCTTCTTGTAAGTATGGCGCATTGGTGCTACATTGACGTAGGATGCATGATCTATCGACATTTACGTTTATTACTCACGATAAAGCTGGAAATCTTACGAGGCACGTGAGATTAGTAGCTGGATGCCAAATTTTCTTTTTCTTTTTTTTTTAAATTATCTTTAGCTTCGTATGATCCCACTTGATTGTTTCGTTTTGCAAAATTTTGTAGGTGTGTTCCCTCTCGAATTATTTTTGATTGATAAGAATAATTGAGACTTTCGTCATTAATTGTTTTCGCACTCGCCAATCAGTCATGTGAATTATGCGTCTGTTACCAATCAAGTCATTTGTTGTTTACTCAACCTCGTGCTGAGCTTGAACCTTTATATGATTATCATTCTTATCGGCTTTCATAATATATCGAAAATATATGTCAGTGAAAAATTATCATTTCTGTTCACAGTTATAACACTATTAAAACGTGGATCCAGAGTGGAAACACTAAGAAGCCACTTGGTCCTACGCTACATATGGTTGCTGCTGCTGAAGCTGGCATCCTAACCCTACTAATGACTAATCCAATATGGGTAGTAAAGACACGACTTTGTTTGCAATATGCCGGTGATGTTACTCTGGCTGAATCAAAGAAATACTCGGGTACGGTTGATGCTCTCAATAAAATCTACAGAACTGAAGGCATTAGAGGCCTGTACAGAGTAAGTTTCTCATGTATACCTTTATTTCTTTCCACAGCAGAGTTTGATTGTGTGTTTTTATGCTTTTCTATATGATTTTCTGTGCAGGGTTTAGTTCCTGGAATGTTCGGCGTGTCTCATGGCGCCATTCAATTTATGGCATACGAAGAGATGAAGAATAAATATAACATCTACAGAGATCTTCCCATCGATACGAAATTGGTAAATACTGCATTAGATGCTGTGTATTAAAGATACCAAACAGGATATCATGATGTCCAGTGAGAGGATAGAAAGATGTTGCACCTTATTCCTAAATAGTAATCAGACGCAGAGTCGGCACTAAGAATTAGCGAAGCACAGAAAGTCAAGTATAGAATATATTAATGTCTGACATATGTTATGAATTAGCATTGGCATTATAACATCGTTAGTGCTACAGCATATGTGTTTGGTATAGCAATAGGGAATTACATGTCATGCTAAAGAAATTATTTCCTGCAATAAATAACACGTAACTTCTCTTTGCAATGATTTATTACGATTAGGATTTATTTTCATTTAAGAAATCCTATAAATTGCAAAAACTCATCGTTTGTAATGTCTTGTTAATGAAATGAATTTATTTCTCTAGTAAAATCTAGTACGTGTCACGTAGTTACACTATGAGGAGTGCATTGCTGATAACAAGAGATTGATAATTGCTATATTTTTGAGCAACAATCTATCGTATACTGCTTATGTGCCACTTTGAATTCGCTCGTACAACTATATTGGCTATTGTCTCATTTTCAGGGCACGATGGACTACATTGTTTTTGCAGCCCTGTCCAAATTGGTAGCTGCTGCCTCAACGTATCCGTACCAAGTGATCAGAGCCAGACTGCAAGATCATCATCATAATTATCGAGGAACCCGGCACTGCATTCAACTGACATGGAGGTTAGAGGGAATAAAGGGTTTCTATAAAGGGTTGTCGCCCTATCTCCTGCACGTCACGCCGAACATTTGCCTGGTCATCATCATTTACGAAAAGTTCACCAATAACAATTAAGTTCAGTGCGATTCCTCATATTCGGATCCTTTTCTCTCGATTCTTCTTAACGTTAGGAAAAATACTTCCGCGCTTACTTCAATTCGATATAATCGTATACAATAATTATTCTGGAATTAGAGGCATCATGGCTAAAGCATCTCGTTGACATTGAACGTTCGTAAAATCGTTTTATTATTGTGCGTATATTGAATTTATATAACGACAGACTTTTACAAATTTTTATTTTTTACATGTTATCCGTAACATATACCAGCTATCGGTAGAAGAAATACTCGCTACTTCAGTATTATACACAAAATGATGTTAGAGAAAACCTTTCATAAGGTTCCTTTGTATTCAAACTTTTAAGAATTCTTTATCTCGCCCCGAACGTTGACACGGATGCTTTTGCTGTGCTATTGCTTCTATTATTACTCTTATATTCTGAATTCATTGTACTTGTTCATCTTAAGAGCGCGATGATGATGGTGGCTGGCTCCGTCGGCTTTAGGTATAACTTCGATCGGTTGTCTCTCAGGGGACGATCGGAACGATATTATTAGAGTACTCTAGATTTAATGGCTGTGGAGTGCAGGGCTTAAGCGACACGAATGAATTTTAGCAAACAATTACTGGCGATGCGTGTTTCACGGGATACATCGATTTTCTTTTGTCGTGTACAGATAACGAGGCTAGTGGCTCAAAAAACAAAAAAAACAATATTAATCAGGACTGTACATACTGTTCGCTGTGATTAATCAGACGTGTACAGTCCGATCGTTGATATCATATTTCTCTTCACTGAATTATCCATACCGAAGTAACTGCCATTTCGTTTCCTTCTACAGAGCCACGTATATTATTTTTCTTGAAGAAACTGTTATTCCGTTAATTGCGTGTCGTTCGATAGTGTGAGATGTCCTTGTTGATGCCAGCTATTTTCTATTTCCCGAATGAATAGTATCATTTGTCAAGACTTCAAGGCATAAAAGTGACCTTTGAATTGTGCATAAAAATGATTGGAATTACGATTAAAAAAAATTTTCATATTTTCTCGCACTTGTTACAGTTTCGATCAATATGTATTTTGTATTCGAAACGTTTAAAAAAAAAAAAGGTCGTAAATGTACTTAATAACTCACGAATTCAAGGCGAATCTTCATTCATCGAAAGAAAAACTTCATGCACATTTATTTCATTTCATTGATTCGTGCCCTCTGAAGGATACGTTTTTAGCTTTTGTGGCCCACTTAAGTAATACCCGGGGCTATATTCATAACAGTTAATCTTTGTATTTAAGTAAGGAAGCCAATCACTGTGAACAAGCCTGGTACCATAATCATAACAAAGAGCACGAAAAACGATGTGTCAACATGCGTTGCCGATTAGGTATAATATTGTAGTGTCGATAAAACTACTTTGTTAACTTACTTTGTTAGACTCAATGAAAGTGAAAGGAAGAAGAAAAAAGGAATAACAGTGCTGGATTCACTTTATAAGCGAACTTATTAACAATTTGAGATTTCCATGGCGTCGGTCGTTAGGGAGAACAATAATGGAGTTTATGAGACTTCATTTTAGCTACGAAATTCATCTGAACTGGCTTTAGCTGAATTGAGCGTAATCAGCTCGCAAGGGCAAGGACAAGGACTCCTTTGGAACATAACAATGGTTTAATTTAACGTGAAAATGAGAGAGAATGCTGAGTGCAAGGGGAACAGTGTTAGATACGAGAAAGAAAGAATAAAAGGAAAGTATATGAATAGAAAAATAAAGTTAAAGAAAAAACGAGCACCCATAGCGCATACGTAATGGATCAACGACTTAACCGAATGAGTGAATAAAACGAATACAGGATTATGGCTTATTATACACAAGTATACTTAAAGTCACGATTAGGCTAAGTTATAAATGTTAGGTTAGGTATACAAAGTTATTGCAAAAACGATACATTGGTTTCTTCTTCTTTTTTTTTTTTAATATCTCTTATTTTTCCAGTTGCTCGCGTTACGGTGACCTTTAATAAATTTAAAGGAATTCAACAACGATATAACTAGAGGCGCGAGGAACAGCGAGTTGCACGTGGAACTCGGGAAGGGAGGGAGGGTCGAAACGTCACGGCAGAGAGGAGGGAAAAGAGGAAGGGGGGCGTGAATTTTAATTTATTTTAATTTATTCCTTTTCTTAATTTCGTATTCCGTTCAAATTGATTTATGGTCACCTCGCGACGGAATAACGTTGTTGTGCGGGACGAATGGGAGTTCTTGAAATAAAATCAAATGTATGCAACGACGATTCCACGTGGTCCAAGCGAGTGACGTTGTTAAGGCAATATCATTTAGTCTCTTCGCAATTTGTAAATAGTAGGAAGAATTTATTTATGTGATTTAGCTGTAAATAGTAACACCATGCTTTTCTATATGTCAAAAAGATGAAACAGATGACAGGCGAGGAAAAAAAAGTGAAGATACCAAGTACGATATACTTTAACGCGGCCGTCACGATTGACGGTTGATACACGAGAGAATTATACGCTCGTGTAGGTAAACAAGAATGATAAACAAAAGAAAGAGAAAAAGATTGCTTGTAAGAGACAAAAAGTAATGCAATAGTTTAATTATTTAATTTCTATGTATCTGTATACGCTGAGCCCTCCTTGGCAATTTATTCTCTCTTCTCGACAATAGGTGCCTCTGTTCCTTCTCAACACGAACTCGACGAAATTATTTATCTAATCAATTATGTATACGATCCCATGAATATTTTCCTTCTTCACTACCATACCGTAGTTACGTTGAATTATCGTTGTAACAAAGCACACATTGCTATTTCGTTTATATTCGACATTCGTGCATACGGCACTATTATACTTTTGTACTCTTCTCGTGGCTGGACCACCGTTTTATATATTTCTTTGTTACAACGACTGCTGAGTACCTTGTCCAGTTGTGCTCTTCGTATGTGTGACGAGTAAAACGTAAGTGTGTCCTTGTCGAACCACCAGCAGTACGATTTTTGATAGAACGATTTATGTTATTACTTCTCGCGTATCGCGACGTTATTGTCTTTGCCGAGTGTTTTCATTGTTGACGAGCGCGACTTGTCGTCAAGATCGTGACAGATCGAACGAAAACAAAAGCTTGACGCAATGTATTTTGTGTCGTAGAAACAATGCGTACTCGATTTTCATCAAGAATCGTACGCGGGTACAGTTATTTCGCGTTCTTACTTGTAGTAACGCTTTGACAGATCGAGAAATAATGTAATTGCAATGCTCTCGGCATCATGTCCTTGCCGTGGAAAAACTTGCTGAGGCATTTCAATGGTTAGTCCCTCTCTTTGATAAGAGTACGTAATACCATTTTCTATGACAAAGTAAAAAGAGAGTATTGCTGGTGGTTGGTTACAGGGGCGAAGGTTGGCGTGGCTTTTACAAAGGTTTGGGAGTCAACCTGACCAGGGTAACACCGGCGACAGTGATCACCTTCGTTACTTATGAAAAGGTGTCCCATCATCTCCTGAGAAAGAATCCGTTAAGCGCCGTGGAACCGAAGCAGCCAGGGCCGATGACGAACAAGCAGGTTGATACGTGAAAGATAAATAGAGATAGAGAGAGTGAGAGATACGACAATGAGATAGAGAGGTAAAAAGGAATAAGACCAACAGGAAGCGCGACAGACACTTTTTTAGTTGGCTACATTTTCCCTTTCTCTCCTCTTTTTCTTTTTCTTTTTTTTTTACCATTTTCAAACCTTATTTTTGTCATCTGGCACGTGGACCAAATCTTTTTTTTTGTTTTGTTTATTGACATCACTGTCATTTCCTCTCTCGCGTTCGTTCTTTATGTCCGGACGAATCATTCCAACGCCATCTTTGTTTCCCACGTGATTTCTCGCAAGTACGACTCTGGAGTTTCTAACCGCGAAAAGAAATGGTACTTTACATTTGTACTCTGGTGTCGACTCTCATTGTTCTCGATTCCGCGTTTTCTTTCGGCTGATTGTTTCATACGGGAACTTCATTAACCGCTGTTAACTTCACGCGTGACGATTATTGCCTTTTTCGTTTGTTGCCTGCGGTAGACGTTGCTCTTGTTATTCGGGTGTCGGTAATATTTCTTGCAATGAATTCTTTCCCGGGATAACATGCATAGTCTGCAATTTTTCGCTGTTCCTTACGCAATAATATCGTTCACTTTGAGATTCGTTGGAAATACAAGTCGGCGCGACATGTTGTCCGTTTTCTTATTGTTATTGATATTCATTACTGTACTTAAATATGCGCATCACACGCGAGTAAGCTTTAAATCGTATATGGAATAGCGGGAAACGAATATTTCATCGTAAACGTTATATTAATCCGCCCTCGTAAAAGTATAACGGGAAGAGTACATACACGCCGAGAGACGTGTCGAGGTCGTCAAAACCTAGCGAATGATTCTTGTGGAAAGAACAAAAAAGTCGACGAGCAGTTTAGAAATTGATGTGTATTTGTTTTTCGTAGATTAACGCTTAATTGACAGCAATACGCTATCATTCAGTGTATACGTAGTTTATAGCGATATCCAGTGATCATAGACACATAGGTGATCTATATTGAAACTGAATACGATGTACATGGATGGGATACCGGTGATAGCGACGAGCAATTGAAAAAGTTGCATTTTCCATAGTCACCACTGAACGTTATATATGTACTGGTCATTTCAAAAATTGTTAAACGAATTTTAAAGAACCAAAATCAACCAGCACGAATCGAATCGTATTCGCGCGTCTAGTGTTTACATGGATTTTAGACGCCATTAAGAGAAAAAGCCATCGCGACAAGGTCACAAAACTTAATATTTGTTTTTTGTTTTTTTTTTTTGAATATCGTATTACGTTTTTCACGTCACGCACGCAAGACGCACGTACGCCTGCAAGAGTTTCGTAATTTAATACGCAATTTCTTGGAGGGTCCTTTAAGGTTAATATGATTTACGAGAGCAGAAAAAGAATTCTAAACAGATGCGTACGTGTAGGCAGGAACGGGAAGGAGCGTTAGTGCCAAATGGAATCGTTTAGTAATCGTTATCGCTTTATTTCACTTTTTGCTCTTTTTCTGTTATTCGTTAAAAAAAAAAAAAAATATTACGCACTTTTCTTGTCCCAGGATCAGAGGAACGCGCGTATAATTTTACATTCGCGATGCGCTGGCGTGTCGTATCGATTAATTGGATCGATCGATCTATCGGTTAATCTAATTTTGCACTAACTTTACACGGTGTTACGTTATGCGCCGAGGTATTAGAAAAAAATGGAATAAAATATTCCAACATGTGTATAAGCATAGGCGTTATGCATGCGCATCGACACACTGTACCACCGTATATTAAATACATGCTATAGGCTATATCTATACGTACCCTTCAAACAATCCTTTGGAAAATTTCTCTGATACCTACAGATATGTGTTTGGGGTAAAAAAAAAATGAAGAACTTCAAGCGGATTGTATTATTTTGATGTGGAGCTTTGATCATCCTGCTGAGCCTTAGTCCCTAAGTGTGTAATGCGATGTCATCAATGATCCTTGTTCCAGGCGTGTATACCGAAGGATGTTGAAAAAAGAAATATAATAAGCCAAAAAAAATCAATAAACAATGTAAACAAGAACATTGATCGTTCATCTTGTTTCAGACACTCGACTGCCTTTGATCCTTCTCGGTAATAACGTGAACCCTTCGCCATTTATTATCCTTGTGTGTGTGTGTGTGTGTGTCCATTTTCCTGAAATGGAAAACTTTTCCAGTATACAATACCCTTTGACTGGATTAGTGGCAGTTGGCGTGGAAGGAGGGAGAAGCACCGTTTTGTCTACACTGGCTGATAAGAGTCGAGGATATTTTCATTCGAGCTACTTCGAAGAAATTGACTTTCTCTTTATACATCAGTTTAGACAACGTGGAATCGTCTCACGAAACGCTCGCGCTATTGTCCATGTCTATTTTGCTAGTGGAGTGACGGCTGCCGAGTCGAAAGGAGAAAAGATTGTGCCAGGGTATTAAAACTGTTCGCTCTGTGGACAGTCACGAGAAGAAAGAAGATATGGTAAGAGTTTAGAAAGTAATTTCAGTGCAGGTTTGTTCTGGATGAACGAGCGCACGTGGAAGTTCTGTTACGTAAATCGTGCACGAGTTGTATGTGCATTGTAATATTTTGAGTGCTTGAGAATTTAGGACGTAACTTTGTATAAAGGTATTTTCTTTATTTGAATGTTTTTTCGCTACTAGAGAATTGCCATGTGATTATCTTTTTAGTTTCGTGATTTCACGAATAGGCGTTTTAAACGAATTCATTTTTAAGGGGATAAGATATTTTTTTTTTACATTTCTTTCTTTTGTCACGTTTTGGCATCGCTTGTCGAATATTCTATAATTTACTGTCTGTTTTATTCAATGAATATTGGGATGCGCTGATTCGCCTGACCTTTATCGATTCTGATATCGAAGACTTTTCGTGCTATCAATGTTCATTATACAGTGGAAAATACGTAAAGAACGAGGTTAAGTGTTCAACGTGAGAAATTAATAGATGAAAACCATTGGATGATATATGCGTAAAGATCGAGGATACTTTGTTTTTTCAAAGTGTAGATATTATCTTTTGATGAAATCAGTGTGTAATTATTGATCATGCAAAATTTCACAACGCAAATTTCCACGAGAACCCTATACCTTGTATCGGTGTTTTTTTTATCTTTTGTTTTATATTATTTTTAATTACACGTCGGCATCTTACGACGTGACGTGTATTTGTCGCCGGCCTATTTTAAGCGCAATGACAGCTGTATCTCAAGTCGCAGCCGGTAATCACAGTTTTAATGTCACGTCAATAAAGAGAGAAGAAGATCGTTTATTGAAAGAATTGAAGTACCAAAAATTAGTATCGAGAGACACCCAGAACCTACTGGTCAAGAAAAAGCCTTTTGGGACTCAGTGTATGACAACTACTAAAACAACATTGATCATGGGAGATACGCTGGCACGAGCATAGACGTCATGAAGGGTGTACGATATATGTCATAAGTTTAGTTTCAGACATAAAACACCAGAGGGTTAATTAACCATCTTTATCAGTAATCTTGTCGAAAAAGATATCACGTGGTAACACTGCAATGTTTCAGGTAACGGTCTGATTTTTCTAATCATCAGTTTGCACGAGAAACTGAAGTTCGTGAGGTGCTGCACCCAGCCGATCATAGCGGCGAGATTGGGAAACAATTTCTCAAGAGTGAAACAAGAGAAATTGATAGGAGAGAGAAGAAGAAGGAGAAAGAGAGACTGAAGCAGCGACGTTACGCAATTACCGACGGCGACTACGACGACGTCGACGCCACCAGGGAGCCATAGAGCATTTTATACTACACGTACGTTTCGCGCAAGATGGCCGCATGGGTTCAGCTGTCGTGAGATCAACCGTGAGGCATTCGTGCTCTTACCCGAGGAAAAAGCAGATTTACGAAGTGGATTTATTGGAGAACTTTCAGCGAAGATTGTTGAGAAATCGAAAGAGACAAATGGTGAGTAAAGACGAAATATATTTCTTATTAATTTTGCAATTACGTTTAACGATAAGCGCGCACGAGTTTTCGTTTGGCGCGCTGTTTTTCAAATACTAGCAGAAGACTACAGTCTGCAATGGGTAGGCAGATGATCTTGGGGCCGGTTTGCAACGGCGATTACTATTGCATGCATATCGAATGCAGTACGTTAAATTCAAGAGAAAAACGAGTCATGCTTTTTCCGTGATATCGAGTAAGATTCGTAAGCGCATAGTGTTTGTGAAATTACTTTGCTCTTTTGTGTATTGAAGATCTTGATAATTTACCTATAGCACGGTCGTTAGGAAACTATCGATGACGAATGGTCGCCGGTAGGTAATCCACTAAAGGATAACGCGACGAGTATCTTCCTTATCTAATCTACTCAAAGATATTGCTACCGCTTGTACAAACGTCAGACAATACTGAAGTGTATTACCTGGTTATTCATATCTGTATTGTACCTATAGATATATAATACCTATATACGTTAAGCTTTGTACCTCGATTTACAACGCTTTATAATATTTATAAAGTCACTATTTAACTGTTTTCAGTGAATTCGGTCTAAGTGGGGTTTTTCGAAATACTTTCGCATAGAATCCTAAAAACGGAAAAATGTTCTGGCATTATTCTTTTAAGACGTATATCGGTCTTACGTGTTTATGGAAGACTATTAAGTTCAAAGGGTTTATTTTTGAGGTGAATTGATCATTGAGAATTATTTAAGTATTTAGTATTGAGGGAGTTAGTAATCGAGTGTTATCGATCCTTATATACATATATATGAGTACGTGGTACGTTACCATCAGAAACCTATCGCGTTTCATGCATTTAGAAAGAACGGATCTTGTTTGCTACTGCACTTAAGCTTACCTAGGGGTAGCCGACGGTCTTTATGGAGGGTTTCGTTGGGGTAAGGTGTTATTGTACTAACTGTTAGGGTGGTTAGAGTTGAGTGGACTTATTAGTCTCGGACGAATAATGCAGAGAAAGGGTGTACTCGTGAAACGACTAAAGCCGAACTGACGAAAAGAAAATTTGACTGGATGATTTACCGTTATTATCTCGTCTGCCTTATTCGAATTGCGCGCCTAAAAAAGCAGTATACAAATAATGCCGCGATGGACATATAATTCTACGACGGTAAGTAGTCGCTGATCAGTTGAATTGTGAAAATAAAAAAGAGAGGGAACGCCTAATAATGACAATTAGCTATTGCTTCCTTTTCCTCGTAGATCTTTTAAAGATTTTACTTGTTCGCGAGAAATAATATTTGCTGCTTCGTGAAAAATTTCCAATGCACAATTAATTTGCGATCGTTATAAATGATTATCTTTTGAAACTGTGTCGCGTTCAATTTTGCTATTCTTGCAGTACTTTGGATGAAATAATATATTTTTCATCGTCGTTTTTCTGCAATTAATGTGCAATTTGTATAAATATTTTTTTAACCATCTCGAACGATAAGTATATGCGTTATCAGTCGTGACAATGAAAAAAAAAATAAATAAATAAAAGATGGAAGAAAAAAATTGTATGTATAATGTTTCAACTTCATGCTACATGAAAATCAACTTTATGATTGCTTTTACATATTTTGTGTGATTCTTGATATGGGCTAATTATGCACGCTAATTACATAAAGATTTGGTAATTGACGTAAAGCATGATTTAATGATATGAAACAAATATTTTTTTGCAATAGTCGCGACACAAAAATGACCCGTGGAGGCTGGAATAAGGAAAAAAAAAAAGAATCGTTGTAATAAACA
The DNA here is from genome assembly GCA_031001745.1 of Hartigia nigra. Classification (NCBI taxonomy): domain Eukaryota; kingdom Metazoa; phylum Arthropoda; class Insecta; order Hymenoptera; family Cephidae; genus Hartigia; species Hartigia nigra. The sequence continues at coordinate 2,217,915 of JARPRG010000294.1, forward strand.
ACAATTTATCCTGACATTGCGTACTATGACGAACTAATCTACTGGGGTTATCAGACACCTCGTGCGTTAAACGATACAAGCGCACATATTCTGTTACGGGATTCTTACCATTGTACATTTTAACGTTTCTTCTGGAAGTAGTCGATGCGCTAAATTTATTTGCGAACTTATAATTGCGCTAATTTCAGCGACGACCAAAATATGAAAAACAAGCAGAAACGGGTCAAGGTATTATTGCAAACTTGTATATGTACCTTTATCACGCTATCGGTTAACTAATGAACCATAATTAGGCACACTAAAAAAATTGGCGTTTATTATTAAAAAAAAAAGGTTTCTTACAGTCGAATCGTCGCTAAGGATGAAAAATATTGCAGAAAATTAGGAGCGCAAGTATTTTATGCTTGGGCTAGAGCGTGAAGAACCTTGACAGTGTATTTAAGAGTATCTGGTTCATTGATCCAGCAGATAGCCAAGCCAGTCCGTGACTTGATAATAATTTGTGCTATCACCGCAGAGTGATTACTGCGTCCATATATAGTATATAAGAATAATAATAATCGTTGGCACTGGTAGGCGCTAATAATTTAAATTATGCAAAGCTTTATTGGTCAGATAAGACTGTGTGAATGAATTTTATGATCTGTCCTATGAAATACGACGTGTTAATTACGTGCATCAGTAATTAATTGTTGCCAGTCAGTCGTCGCTGACGGTACGTCAGTGGAACACCTATTTGAGGTTATGTTTCGAAGCTAAGTACACGCGAGGGACGGAAAGATACAAGGAGTCTGCTTATAAATTGTCGTAAGTTAATTTATTAATCGTCACGTAGACGTCGTAATATATCAACGTCGCAGCTGAACCGAGCGTCCGTTGGATGTTGACGTGGTACGAAAATAAAATACTTTTATTTAATACCTCTGTAATCCTGAAGGGAATGCGGCTAAGTACCTTCGTGGCTTTGTGACACTTATCAAATAAACTTGTGACACTCGTTGGAGATCCTCTGTGTTGGCTTGAGAAATATGTTGCTTCGATCAGTCAAATAAATATATTATTTAGGGCCGATTCCACTGACGTTCATCGGAGTTTACACTCTGGTTATTCTATCTCGAAGCTATATACAAAAAATTGAACCAGGTTTAAACGAAATCGGTGGCAACGGGCGTTATTGGTTCACGATTAACTCTACTGCCGTGGATTTCGATATATCAATTTTGCAGTTAGATCGAATGTGATACTTCGTAACGAGACATAAGGAGGCGGCCATGTTTGTAGACGTTGATAAGTCGCGCGGAATTTATGAGAAGTGCAGAAGAAAAGAATTCAAGTGAAAAGTCCAGTGCGTCGCGCGCTCTCGTTACTCGGTCGGTAAATTAATAAATAATTACAGTAATTGGGGTTACGGGGTTCAGGAGGCCGGATGTCAACGACCAGAATTACACGCCAATTGCACGTGCTATAAATTATCTGTTATTTTACGTATTCATTCACCTTTCAGTCAAGAACGTATTAGGCATGTAGATTCTTCGCATTGTCCATGAAACATTAAATGAATGACCTCGACAATATCTTCTTCGTATTTTATATTTCATACCTGCTTTTTTATTACGATGATAGAAACAGAATTATCGGAGAAATCGAAAGCTTTACCGCATACCTGCTCGGACGTTAATTAAATGCACCTATCTATGGCATATTTTACAATCGTACATTATCTTGCGTTCGTTCGACAGGTTTCTTGAAAATAATATTTACTCGCACAAAGCTTCTCTGAGCGGTAAATTTGAATCTTGACAGAAGCCAAATTGTCGAAAGCGTTTATAATCTGCCGAATGCGTGACTCTTGAGATGCTTTGGAAATTTCACATAGAAATAGGCAAGACCTCTTATCTCTTATCGGTATTTTATCGTCGTCAAATAACGTCTAGGTTGGACATTATTTTAGTATTTTATCAATTGTATGAATACTATACTGGAATGTTCGCTTTGTTTATTCGAACGCTGACTCGCATCATTCTTAACTGCTTTTTTCTTATGGTCCTTCCGTGACGGCGGTACAAGCTCGCAGGAAAAATGTATTCTTATCATATGCGTCGTTTATCTGTCGTACGTTGAAGAAGAGTTGTTTTTTTATTTTTATACAAATTTCAAATAAATTCTGATTAGATGCTTCTTCGTTCTGTTACATTGCGTTACATTTAATATTAGGTTAATCTTG
>JARPRG010000294.1:2220238-2234228 GCA_031001745.1 Hartigia nigra
GAAAGTCTCTTATTGACTTTTGACTTATGTTTCTCTTTAAAGATTGATATGGGGATAGGTCTGTTATCAGAGCTCCGAAATGAATTATCATAGAGTTGACCTGCTTTAAAGATCATTACCGTATTTGAGAATTATCATAAACTCTACTACGAACTATGATAGAAACAATGACCCAATTGTTTTTTACTATGAATATAGGATTATCGTAAAATTCAATTTCGATGTTGATCATTTAATCTTCCTTGTGTCAAGTCATAGTACAAATAGTGAACTAATTTCATGAACAGAGTCGATCAAGAGAGTAAGATTAAATTTGATCTAATTTCGCTTTTAAGAATGAAAACGATAGAAGCAAAAGGTTTTTCTATTGAGAAAAAAAAAAAAGAAACGTATAACATCCGTGACAACTGTCTGTCTGTCTGATTGACTATAGGAATATCCCTCGTCGCCATTTAGTCTTATCACGTAAGTTTTACGTTTTATTTAAAATTGTCAAATAATCTCGTACGGTATCTCAAAGTGCCATTCAGATAATAATGAGTCTCTTTGAGGATTTTTGGAAAATTTAAAGCTATTGTCAGCAGTCGCTCTTTAATATCTCTCAAGTATTAGCTTTTCTTTGGTTGACATATAACAGACCTTTGAGACAGTCAAGTTGTAGCAAGTTTTCGAGCTCAAATTGTTACAATGCCATTAAATAAAATACGTATGGTTATCGCTATCGCGAGAGATCGTGGTATCGCTAATCATTCTGTCCCTTTGGAGCTGTCATGTGACTTGAAAAATAATCATTAATTTTTTTTAAGGGATATTGGGCATTCCCTTTGAGCAGAATTAAGCAAATAAATGTGTTTATAATGAAAATTTAAGAAAGAATAAGTTATATTGACATGTTTCTCGAAGATATGTATCAAACTTTGTAATTAGCTATGAGTCATATTCGCATAATTTATATGACTTGGTGATTCTTATTGGCAAATCATCTTACTGCGCGCGTCGATGAACGTGCGCCAAGAAACCGCAAAAAAAAATGACAATTTGTTATTTAGATTCTGTTATATCTGTCGATTTGTAAATAACCCTGGCAAGCGTGCTTCTATCGTGTATTCACGGGTCAAAGTACAATGGCCATTCATTGCATTATTAAACAAAAATAAACTGATCTCTCGCCTGAATATATAATTGCTCTTCAAGTTTCTCGAAGAAATTTAGGCTCTTTTACGTTCATTCAATTTTTTTTTAAGTTACTATCTCGTAGAAAAAAATAAAGAAAAAAAATCTTTATAACCATGTTACTAGTATTGCGTAAACATATTTAAGAAAACTCGCGCAAAAATCTTACTGATTGCGAATCCGTGAACAACTCATTAGCCGACTTAATACGGGACGAATAACAATTAATTTTTTAATTAGTCTTTAAGTATTTATATTTTTTCCCAGGCCTATGGGTGAACTTTTTCCATTAACATATTTTTCGTTTTTACCACTTAATTAATATTTCAATTGACCTTATTTTGAATCAAAATTCTCATACAGAACTGCAGGATAATAAATTTTGAAAGAAAAAAAAAAAACGTCTACAAATAAAACTGATTGCTGATATCAACCGGTAGTAGTGATTCGATAGCCTATGTTAATCTTAGTGCCAAGGCATTAAAAGGACATTGATATGCCTTATCATGACTTTAAATAAATAGATATTTAATATTGGCTGACGAAAGGATTTGTACATATTAAAATCACGGTTCAACGTTTATGACCTAATTTATAATTTTATTAGTGTTAACAAGTGTAAACAAAATTTATTATAACAATAATCTGCAGAAACCTACGTTAATTCAAGATGCAGATTAAAAGAATAATAATGGACACAGCTACATATATATATATATTATTGATTCAGTTACGACAACGAATGCATAAGATTAAGTCAATATTTCCAATAAAAATTCGTTCGCATAAATTACAGATACTACTGGATCGAAAGATACGAGTTTATGTATCTTGAGTATTTGCACTCCAGAGCGTGTGATTAATAAAGAAGTATCGAGCTCTTAATATAAAATATGAAAGACGCATGAAGAATGTCATAAGAAAGCATCGCGGCGACGCATTCAGATATCTGACGCAGCTTATGAATCTTCCGCCAGCTTTCGTAGACTCTTCTGGAAAGCTACACCAAAAAATGCTCACGATACAAGCAGCGTTTACCGCGTTTACACGAAGCGACTGAACGGCCATATAAAGACTCGATCAAACATATAGGCATACATGCGCGCGTACGCAACTCTAAGCACCACGTGTATTGGTATATAGAAACTGGAGACATGGCGCCTAGCTTTTATCCCGAATGATAACGAAGAGACACGATAAGAGCGTCGCCGGACCCGGATCAATAAATAGAGGAACTTTGCACTCCTAAGGCACATTCTGTCATATATCTTAGTAGCGTTTCTTCAAACCTTCCTTTATTGCATTACAGAAGATTTCCAATCTTCCATCGAGATCCTGAAACGCGCTACATAGATTATTCTTTGTAAATGTAATTTGTGAATACGTCTACTTTGTACTTTCGGTATCTGGTTTATACGCTAAGTACAGATCAGTGAATCTTGATCGACGTTCGACAGTGAACAATTTTTCAGGAAGATTTGTTGTGCCAGGTGACAGTTATGAAATGGAACATTAACATAGTGGAGCGTTGTTACATGTTAAAATTTTATTAACTGGGTGAAATCGTTTGTTCGAACTTTTAATTCCGTGACAGTTTAATATATATTTTTTTTAATAGAATGCGAATAACTTCATTGTGAACAATATGGTTTGGGTACCTAGGTAAAGAAGCAGGAAACATTGACAGTAATTGTAGCTTTTGCTGTACAGTAAGGCTCAATTAAAATATTACCAAATAGTATTATCGTGAATCTCAAGAGGAGAATTTTACACGCAGTATATTTAATTAAGAGCGAAACGAATAGCGCGAGTGTTATTATTATTTTTTTTTTATAACGATACACTTTTAATAGATCGCATAGTAAAATGTTAGATAGAAACGTAATGCTGGTTTTACGCACCAGACAAGAACGTACGGAGAGACGCCGTAGGCATAAGAAAGAAGCAAACCCACCACCAATGGAGCCACCTCCACAGCTTCTCAATAACAATCATCTTTATCTTGATCTTAATATGAACTTCAGCGAGAATACGAAACAGGAGGATATCAGGCGTTTGAAAAAGGTATGAAGACGTTATTTTTAGGTATTATTTGTATTGCAAAAAAAAAAGACAAACCTGCAGACGTAGATGTCTACGGCAGATTCAAATATGGCAATTCTTCTTCTTGCAATTCAGTGGTAACCACTGTAGTACCGTGTATAACGACTTTTTCTATGGCCGAGAAATGAATCCTTTCACGAATACTCCAGACTGTTGACGGACGAGATGCCGTACAAGTTCCCTTGAGTGATATTCTATACCTGTGAGTTTATAGCTGGTATTCACTTCCGCTCTGTACGGTCTCAGTGTCACTAGAAAAAGATTATATTCTGGGTGCAGTTGAATTTCCATGGTTCAAATTTCCGCCAACTAGCGCAGTCAATGGTCTGTCCACCAATGAAATTGTAGAGCAGCGTGAAAATCAATATCAAAATGGCGCTGGACCTGTCTCGTACGAAAAGTGCGCAGCTTTGCTTCATCGGCAACGTTATTTAACGCGGTAACTTTTCGCAGTGTGTCCGTAATCAGGATTAATTATTCAAACAGTAATTGATCGTGGACAGTGGATGCGTAAGAGGTGGAGTGAACGTCATTGTTTGTAAAATAACATTGATGATTAACCGTAGAAATACGTGTGTTGGGAATTGATCAATTTCATGGTGGCGTTTCACGTATGATGTCTCATTGGCAATTTTTTTCAATTGTTTCTATTTAGATTACGAGTTTATGTAACGGATCGTTTTTTTAATAGGAACTATGCTCAATGATTCTGTTCCACTGCTGATCCTTATTATGGGTCATTATTTAATGACGTTTTTAACCTACAATTTTACGCTAGCTGATCACGTGTTACCGCTACGCTACTTACGTGGTATTTGGAGTTGAGATTTCTTTTCTTTCTCTTATTTCTTTACTGTGCTTACTGTTTCGTCTTATGTGAAAATAATCATCTTTATTCATCTTTGTGGCATGCGTCTTTTACGCTTACGAATTTCATGCTTTTTTATTGATATTCTGTAAAAGTGTGTAGTACAACTACGTTTGCACGGAACGGCTTTTTATAACACTGCATAGGTTCAAGAGTTTTGCAGTTCAAAGTTTCAAAAGAACAAAAGGTGCTTCTGTCATTTGCAGTAATGGCATCGCTGATACAACCGTTAAAAATCTTTTTAAGGATTCAGTGTACTAGAAATGATTTATAGAAAGGACGAATCCGTCAGCTTGCTGCAACTACGTTATATCTTGATAATTTAATTGATCTGTCCTCGATTTCCGTATGTTTTCGTTATTATGGAACCTGTACGTTACATAAAGTAATATCTGACGTGAACTATCGACACTATTTAAATTCTTATGAAAGGCCATTAAGTGTTTGATTTATGATTTTATTAGCGATTTTATTGATATTGACGATTTGGATTGAATCGTTAATTCGCTTGAATAAAATTGAGAAAAATGCATGATCTTAGTGTCTTAAGTATCTTTGGATCCTCCCCTTTCTGCAATGTAATTATAGCATTGATATCAAATATTGTAAGGCGGCCTTTTAACACGTATTTACATAAGTTCAGAGAGAGAGAGAGAGACAAGCCGCCATATAATCGACTGGCAAAGCCGTACACTTATATAACGCTCGTAGAAGTAACTTGCAATATATCTGCAGCGTCCCTAACCTTATTTTTCGAAATTGAACAACCTCCGGTTGACTCACGCGAGTGCATTCCATTAAGAATTGCATATATAGAATTTTCGTAAAAACATAAATCTGCTGCCACCAAAGAATTTTATCGAGACATTTCAATCGGCATACAAATTCTGGAATAAGGTCAATAGCGAATATTTCAACAAACAAATTACAATTGCAGCATTCCAGCAATGACCTCATATCAAGTTAGGTCAATCGTTATCGTATGTCTATGAATTAGTATCTTATAACCGACCTACCTTAATTACCCTCAATGTATTATCCAATCACAGGTCGCAAATATCGAAGTGCATCGTTTGCAAATTTTTAGTAGACATTGCGAAACATCGTAAAACAATAATATTGCTCTTATGGTCGAGCACGTTCCCTTTTTACAACTGTCAATTAAGATTAGCCAAGAGTCATGATTAATCCCCTCATTAGGTGCAGTGTTACGATGCGAATAGTTGGCCTCATTGAATCCAACATTACACGCTTCATTCACCTTGTAAATCCACAGTCTCTTCGCCGAACGCATTGGTGAATCCTTCTGTACCAAGTTTTCATCGCCTGCGGCTAGTCTCTTCATAAATTCTGTTACCGTTGAAATACAGCATTAGACATTCATTCATCAACTCCAGCTTAACTCTGGCGGTAATAAAAAAAAATTGTCATTCGATATCTATACATTTATTTATTTATCCGCATTATCCAACGATCTCTTATAATATTTTCTTTGAGGTCTCCTGAGGTTTACGTAATTTAAGCCGACTTGGTAAATGTGAACAAGACACGTAGTAGGACGTAGTGGGAAGGTTGGTGGGTAGGTTGGTACCTCGTGAGAAGGTTTCTGCATTGCAAGGTAGGGGACGTAACCTATCTATCATGATGTACATAGTGGGGAATCCCCACCAGCTTGCGAACTACCTTTGGGTACCAGAAGAACTGGAGGAACCTGTAGCTGTCGATACCTACTATACTGTGTCGTCTAGTTTGCCCCACCCTGTATACTGGTACTAAGAAGGTAACCACCCACGTATTCTTATTTTTATATAAACATTTTAGTGCACGTCGAGACTTGGTTAAGCCTGCAGTGTCTTTCACATTCGCCTAAGTTTTGTTGCATCCTGGAGCGAGGGAATCCGCGTTTGCATCATCGGTATACTGACTGGCTGCGTGCGTGCGCGCATTATACAAGGGTGGGACGAGAAAAACTAGAAAACGTGTACAAATTGAAGACTTTTCTTGTTTAATAACTGAAAATTCATGGTATCCGTAGATTACATTGTTTATAGTATTTTTGAGGGTTTTTTTTTTAATAGGAATTTTTACTTTCCTTCATTTCTCGATTATATATTATGTTGGTTCGGCATTTTACGTTCACATGGTATTTTTCCTATGAATCGTTTAAGGCTTATTTTTTACATGATCGACAATACGTATGAACGTCTTTGAGAAGACAAAAAATGTAAAAATAAGAGAAACGGCATCTCGTGGATTAAAAAAATTATTCTGGGCTAATCTTCATTAAGTTTTGAAGTTGCGTCACACAAATTTGGACGGCGCGTGAAATTTCATTGATTATGATATTTATGATTGCTGCAGTCGCTGCTGGCGTGAGAAAGAACATTTTATAATGATTCTCATGGCTTCCGTTCGTATTCCCGTTCTGTCACAATTACACAGTGCCCGATATTTATTGTAAATACGGCAAAACGCACAATATCATTTATAAACGAAAGATTAATTAATGGCTCCGCAACATCGTCATTACTCATAATTAATTATAGTATTTCCTATAAATTGTATCAATACTTCTGCTGGCACGTGTCTCATTCAGAGATACGTGTGTCTGGGTGAAAAGAAAACAAAAAATTCTGACAGTAATCAAAATACGTCATCACATCCGACAGCATAATAATTCATGAAAAGAGATATGCAGTAAGATTAATAGTCATGGTCCTCTGCATCAGAGTGTTTCGATCGTGATTAATTATTGTAAAACGAACGAGATGCAATAATTGTCGGAGAAAGAAGGGAAAGTGAAAATTAAATGATAACCATAAACTAAATTTCTTACATTGAGCGAGAAAGGATCCTTATAGCTTGAGTTTTGTATTGGGATTATCGTGAGGGTTGCTTGTAAGGTTTCCTGAGGGAAGCCAGATCGTGGTCACCGACTGATGATTGTCATCCGCGTAGTCAACGTCTAGGATGGATCGTAGCGAGAGTGCGAACGAGGATGGCAGTTCACCGGACACTGTGATTGGCCGTTCCTCGTCGGAGGAGGACAGGAAGAGGAATCCTGGTAACACTTCCGGGGAATACGTGACCGTGGGGGATAGCAGTTCGAGCCTGGACACGGTGTTGGGTCCAGGTCTTGGCATGGAAGAAAAAAAGAAAGGCCGTTTCGGAGCACTCAAGAGCAGCTTCCGGAAGGAGGGTGGTATCTTCAAGATTAAAAAAAAGACTTCGTCCCAAGGAAAGCTTGAAAATGTAGCGTCGATCGAAGTTGATCCCGAAGAGGGTTCACCTGCCAAAGGTTTTTCAAAGATCAGAAAGAAGGAATCGAGCATCGATCGTTCCTGGATATTGTTATTAGTATTTTAAGAAATTTGTATTATTGCACAGCCTATTTATTAGCTTTATGCATATCTTTATTTATCCTGGGGATGAGGCGATGATCGATACTTCGTCAGGATTATCCTGAGTGTTAATGATTTTTTGGAATTACCTTAAGGGAGCTCAATATGAATTTTGTAAAATAACAGAGGCCGTACGGAAGAAAGAAGTGGATAAGAGGAAGACCGAGAAGAAGAGCAAAAAGAAGTCGAATTCTCTAGTGAGGAAGCTCAATCTCAACAAATTCAAAATTTCCAGCGAGCAGGAACCACGACACACGCCCGAGGGTGGAGACAGTAGTAGATCGCAGAGCCAATCGTCCCAAGAGTCGCCCTATCATTCAGTGGACAGCCCCCTGAAGCTCTCGAGGAAGGGGCATCAAGCCGTTCAGGGACTTCCACTTCCAGAGTGCGATAAGCCTGAGAAGGAGAGGACTTATGGACGTCTTGAGGAAAGATCGGAGAAGATTGAGAGACCGGTGAGCACTGTCACTGTAGTGCAACGGAAATCGCCATCGCTTACTATACGCAGCACCATTCCTGCCAACCTGGAAGAGACCAGGAGTCACGGTGAGAGATACACCATCGTCATCCTCGTCGACATCTTACTAGTCTCATCATCGTCCGCCATTGCGATCTTTCACCCTTAACTTTTTCATTCACAGTCAAGATTTAACAGTTTTTCGAACCCACGTGGTTCGTTTTACTCTGTTTTCTCTCTCTTTAGTTTTCCGTATAAAGCAAAGCTTTTTTTTTTAATTTTCTGCCAGCTATTTAAAATTCTAGAGTCACGTGGTCGCATGACGGTTTTATAATATCTTAAATAACACTCGATGAAGTACCCACAACGGGCGACTGAGATTCAAGTAATACGAGACTTTAAGAGAGTCTATTCGCAGACTCACCGAATCGAGAGAAGCACACCCAGACATCGGACAGCCAGAGTAAAATTCATTGCACCGTATCAACATTGCCATACGCTATATCAAAATGGCCGGAACAAGCTGCCCAGGAAATACGAGTAGATACTTCAAAGAAGCTTAAGCTGTCGATAAAGTCGGATTCGGAATCAGCTGTACCGCCGAAAACGCCGCCAGCTGAATTACGCAGAAAGTTATCCCTGCTCGAGGAGAAGCGTGCAATTTTTCAACGACGTCGCTACGACACTTCTCAGGATACTACCGGCGACACTGTACTCGCTTTTACCATAGACGACGAAGCAGCGGCGCGACTTCCTGCCAGCAGCGACAACGAAAATACAAAGCGTCGAGCGCGTCACATAAGCGTACGAAAATTCGATACGTTCTCCACGTTCGAGGGCACTTTCGACGAGGATACCGGCGTCGGCTACCTGGCTGGAATCGAGGAAGACTTCGCCGAGAGCATCGATCGTCAAAACGACAGTTTCGCAAGTATCGACGCCATGCCGATACTTCCGATTGGTGAATCCAACGAGAAATCTCGTTCCATCAGTCAAGAGAGCGGGGTGAGGAACACATGGATATCCTGATTAATAATTAAAATTTAAAAAAAAAAAGAGAAAATGCCCCTCACGTACTGGCTGTCAATAACAAACAATAACAAAGAAAGAAACGGCAGGCTTTTTTGCGTTAATTATCAGCTTTTTATAATGAGCATTTAACATGCAATCTTAGGCATCTTACGCAAGATTGTTTTTAACGATTATTACGATAACCTCTACGCTCGAGATATATGTATATATATTATACATGTGATGCAACCACCGGTTTTCCTTTCTCAATGATACTCGATCATTTTCTTCTTCTTCTTCTTCTTCTCCTATTTCTATTACCTTTACTTGGTACACTCTAACCAACTGGATTTGGATACTTCTTAGACACTGGAGCTCATGCATACGTAGTAGAAGCTCCTGTCTAGTCGACTTAGTAATTCTATGATGTGAATCGACAAGATATATCTTTTGCGGTTATCCTCTTGCGGCTCGAGTCATAGCAACACCTCGAGGACTACTTCAGGTTCTCGTGTTACGTGTTTACTGTTGCGCGGTTATTCTCATTTTTATCTCTCTCTCTCTCTCTCTCTTTGTCTCCTTGTATCTAGTAATACTTGGCTGGTATACAGCGTGAATATTCTTGGGCCTGTTCCTTAGGTAGTTGAGTGGATGACGTTTATTATACTATTGGTTAGCAAAATTTCAGTCGTTTTGTCTAATACGACTTAGTATTGATTTTTTTTTAATGATGCTAATCTTGATATTTGGGTTTTGGAAATATTCTTTGTGCTTGGACTTTTTTTTTTAATTTTTCGATATTTCATGCAACGCTACATGGTCACGATTTGACGTTGAATTTAATTATTTTTATTAACAGAGCATTAACGCACGTGAATATCAAGTTACTGGGTTATTGCATCACTCGCTATTACACGTTCTAAATACTTTGACGTAATTAGATCAGGTGGAAGGTTTAAGAATTTTTTTGCCGGCGATTTGTCGCCATTGAATCGCAGATTTGAAACAAAATTTATTGACAAATTTCTTATCTTTTTATATTATAGTGTACCGAGGCATAAAAAGAAACTTGTAACTTGCTTTTATTATGCACTAGTTATCTTCGTATACTCGTTACGTTTACGTAAAAGACAAGTTGAGGTCGATAGCCAATGAGACGGTCATTATCATTTTTTTTTTTCTATAATAATAATTATCAACTCTTATATATTATATTTGGAAAAGTGAGTTAGTCACGCTTATGTCTTTCATCCAAGAAGTCCGATACTTGCCGATCGCAAGAGTCATGGAAATGGAACTTAAACTGTGGCAAAGTTTGGCAGCCTTCGATTTTGCCAAGTGGAGGGCGCGTCTACCAGGGTCATCGAAACGTCATTCTACAGTGCGTGTCACGTTTGCAAGAATGATTTATATACTTACATATGTAAACCATGGTGCATTGTACTCTGTAGTCGGTGAGAGGGACTTTGCAAACAACTTAGGAAAATCCGTGGGAAAAAGAAATTGTCTATTTATTTATTTATATGATATATGCATTCCCACGCTGACTCTCGTGGCCTTAAGATAAGATAACAAGAGCCGTATTTAATCCATTGAATTTCTATTGAAATTCTGAGACACTGGACAATTTATATCTTAATCTTGTATTCATTGGATTTCATGAAGTCATCAGGAATACAAATTACCTGTTGATCTAAGCGCTTTCCTTTGCTGCAATAGCTTTGATAAATATGACAAATGATTTCTCGCTATCGATTGATACTATTGATATTTATGTCTTCACGCTTTATTACCTTGACTGATAGCATTCAGTCGTTGTAACGTGTGTCTGATGATTAGTTACTCAGGAGGAGTTGACGTCATAATTATTATTTATCTCAGTATTACTTGAGATAGTATCACGTTCGATTGACATATTCGTTTAATTGAATTGTCCTTTATTTTTGTTACAGTCGTCGCAGAACAATGCCCCTAGCGCGGGCCTGGGCGAGAAGCGCGAACATCTGTACAAGATCTTGGTGATTGGTGAATTGGGAGCTGGAAAAACGTCAATCATTAAGAGATACGTTCATCAGTTCTTCTCGCAACATTATAGAGCTACCATAGGCGTTGATTTTGCACTGAAAGTCCTCAATTGGGATCCTCATACGATAATAAGATTGCAGCTATGGGATATAGCTGGTAAGAATGCAAAAAAGATTATGAAATACTTCGATTAACTTTTAACGATGAATTAATCATTGTAAAACATTGTTTTGTAGGTCAGGAGCGATTTGGAAATATGACCAGGGTGTATTACAAGGAAGCAGTGGGCGCGTTTATTGTTTTTGATGTAACGCGAAGCGCCACGTTGGATGCCGTTGTCAAGTGGAAACAGGACTTGGATTCGAAAGTACAACTTCCAGATGGTTCGCCAATTCCCTGCGTACTTCTCGCTAACAAATGTGATCAGCAAAAAGAAGGTTTGGTCAATTCGCCAGGAAAAATGGACGATTACTGTAAGGAGAAGAATTTTGCCGGTTGGTTTGAGACGTCGGCCAAGGAGAACATTAATATTGAGGAGGCAGCCAGGTTTCTTGTGAACAAAGTAAGTCAACGAAGACGATTTGTAACTTTGTATTTTTGGTTACAGTCTTTCTAAAATATTCTAACTAATTTTTGTCTCTATGATCCTTGCAGATACTCCAGAACGATCAAATAATGAAAGGGAATGGCACTCAGGAGCAAAGTGACGGTGAAAGGTTCGCACTGAATCAGTCACCCACGAGCACTAAGAAATCATGTTCCTGCTGACGAAGTGGCTTACCTGATCATCCACAGAGATCATCAGATTCCGTTACCTGGACAGTTCTCATCGTTGATCCTCGATTGAAACATTAAAAGACTGTTTCGCTAGCCCTAACCGCGCCAAGAGTATCTTATAAAACGTTAATAATATTAAGTCTAATCACTGATAATCATCAACGATACTTAATTAAATCCGCGTACGGTCTCCTATCATTGCTATGTATATTCATGCCGATACCAATGCAGATTTAAAAATCATTGGCCTATTTACAAGTTGCATCATTCGCATGCGTGTTTTATTAATTGGATTTATAAAATCGCATCTTCTCGCTTCTCATTCTTAAACTCTTATGACAAGTGTCTTAAACTTCTGTTTTTCTAAACTCTACCGATATTTACCTGTAATACTTCCTGTGCCGCATACTTCTTAAATATCGAAAATGATCGTTTCATCATATAGGCCATAACATGGTTAACTTCCCTATACGTATAAAAGCGCCATTGAATATACTGATTTTTGGTATCCTGTACGATTTTATAATTACCGCGTCGATAATATGATATTCTGTGCATACGCAATACAGATTCTTATCATTTTTGTGAAAAAAACAAAAAATAAGAATCATATGTATTCATCGAACAAGGCAAATTAATCCTAATGGAGATTTATTCGATAGTCTCTTCGTGCGCCATTAACGAGTGCCATTTTCTTATGTCTTTTAAAAATTTAACCAAAATTCTAATTACTTACGTGCCCGAGTATCGTGCAGATGCGTGCTTATCAATACCATACATATCGCTTACGTAAATTGTATTTGACAAAAATATTTGTCCTTTCATTTCTTTGTTCATACATTCCACTCGCGTCTCCCGTTTCCTGCTAGCAAATCGTCGCGAGCTTAAATCCCGGAAGACTCGTGGTAGCCATTTTAAATTGAAGACTTTTCAAAACGCATTTCAAGATTTCAAAATGTTTTTCACAAGCGACGCTTGTCACTTTCTCGCTCTTTTGAGATATGCGACGTTGCTGGAGATAGTCTAAATGAAATTGTTGTTGTTGTTGACGACGGAGTAATACATATATATATATACACACACAAGAAAGATATATATTAATATACACGTATACAATAAACGACAGTTTTTGTCAGTGACGAGGGGGAGAAAAAATTATATACATAATAATATATTTAAGTATAGGCGAGAATGAATATTGCTGTAAATAACTCATTCCCTTTTACGTAATCGCATTTTCTGTCGCTTTTTTCACACATCGATCAATGTCGACCCTTTTGCGGCAACTTTGCACTTTTATATCTATGTACGCAACGAGGAAACATGCAATAACGTGAATATATTTATATAGGCACGAGCGTACGTATCTACGCCCGCCATTACTAAACAGTATGTCTGTCTACCATTTATTTCCTTTTGTATGTAATAGATGCAGCATTATTAAATTGTATTCGATTGTTAAGTGCCTTTTTGGGTATCAATTTGGACGTCCACCTCCGCTTTCATCTTCTCGACCGAGTGGACGAAATTTGCGAAATTATTAATCATCTTGAAAAACAAAGAGATATTGTAAGGAGAAACTAGCGTCTAATCTCTTTCGGAAAATATCATGCGGCATTTAGGCAAATAAAACGTTGAGTCAAGATAACGCAGGACAAATATCATTATTATCATTAGACAGTGAAATGTCTGACAATGTGTGCACATTGGCATACCGTACACCGAATCTTCTAACAGAATACAGTTGGAAAAGCATCGTGAAAGAGCAACCACGATTAAAGTACAATAGAATCGTGTAAAGTTTTGTAAAATGTCTTTGGAAAATCACATGGATACCTCGACCTTTTGTGAAAATAACAATGTTCGTATCGTGTGGGACAACATAGTGGTGCGCGGCGAAAAGCAGCCGAAAAATGTATCGAAGCGAATTCAGGAAAAGCTATTTGGTGGAAAATCACTGGACGCTGATAACGAATCAGTGAATATTCTGCACGGGGGTAAATTATCAAAATATTATTATTCAAATTAACTCGGTAGAATTGGCTTAATAATAGACCAGAAAAGTAGCGCTCTTGATCGCTCTTGATCGCTCTTGATCGCTCTTGATCGCTCTTGATCGCTCTTATTTGTTTATTCGATCTCTTGTAAGGTAAAGGATTTTTGAATTTCATTTAC
>JARPRG010000294.1:2244793-2256202 GCA_031001745.1 Hartigia nigra
AAAAGTCGACCTTCCAATCTCTCGATTGAAGTCTGGCGACTTATGGAAAGTACAAAAAAGAATGATTGCGATACCGAACGTTCCGATGAAAGTAGTCAAGACGCGGATGGCTCTACGAATTTTCAAGCAATTTTGGATAAGTTGGCAGCATCGTCGCCGCCGGAGATTTCGGTTCATGAAATTAAATTAGAGACCAACAGTGATGACTATAATGACGAAGATACTAGTCAACTAAATTCACTTGACAAACAACCTGACGTTTTTAATAAAAGAAAGAGAGTCCCAGACAGTGACGAACCCATGGATCTTGTCGATCAAAAACGTTCAAAGACTGGAGATACAGTTCGACGACTTCACGAGACGAATGGTACGTCATTCTAATTAAAGTTATAGGGAAATAAAGTGACTAATTTTTCAAAATATTTCTAAAGAAGACAACGACAGCGGTCAGAGCATAGCATCTCCTCAACTGACCCGTCAGGATGAACAAATTCAAAGAGCCGTCTGGATGTTCGAAGCCGCACAAAAGGAGCACAGTCTGAAACTGCAAATGCTCAATATAGAATTGGAACGAGCTGAATTGCAGAAACAGACAGCGATAAATGAGCTGAAAGCTTCAGAAATTAAAAAACAGCTGATTGAGAATCAAGCGGCAGATTATTACAGGTGGGCAGCGTTACGTTTGATCGAGAACAAGAAATAAAGTATTTCTGTTAAGCATGGATTGATATATTGATTTTTAAAAGAATTTTTTATGTTTATTTTCATATTACAATTCGATATCACAAGCCTATACTAAACTCGTGTCATTAGTTTAATTCTACTGACGATATCTATACTGCGTGTCGTGCATGCTTGTGATATTCAATGGTTTACTTCCTACGATATCAGCGCCTCCAGCGGCTGATGTAAGAATCAGTAAAACTGGAGAGAAATACCTTACGGTTTCTACCCAGTTTAACGAATAGTTCGTGCTTAAAGTTCGTCATTTTGTGAGGATATCAGCTTGTTCCGAACAGAGTTAATAGTCGAAAGCAAAAATGCAGCGTGTACCTGCAATTCTTACAAGAAACATGGCCTTCATGAGGTAAAACATTTGATATCATTCGTCCCGTTAGTTGTAATTGGTGAATTTTTATTTTATACGATCGTCTCTTGTCGAATTCCTAATTGCGCCGGCTTTTTCAACGATGACATGATCGGCTCGTTGCCGTTTTCAGAACTTTTCGACACTGCAGTCTTATAATTTTCTTCTCTTAACGTTCTCTGTTCACTGTATTTGTCATTGGTGTTTTATTTAGAGAAAGGTCAGATATTTATATTCTGATGAGTGCTGTTATTGATCTTCATGTTCTTTGGTCGGCTACGTACCGAATGAGCTCGTGAAATTACATAATGAATTGTACTCTCAAAATTTTGTGGTAGTATCGAGTTATTTGTTTTTCGATGTAACATTGATTTCATATACTGGAAAATGTCAGCTGCAACATCCGACTATTACATGATTTCCCTGATTCTAGGGAATCCGTACAAGTTACTGTTACTACGAGAATTCCTACTCGCACTTGAATTATATTTTACGTACACAAGATTTTACAAATAATGGCGACACTCCAAAATATAATTTTTTAACGAAAGTAGTCGGCATAAAGTTCGCCATTTTCTGAGTTTAAAAACTGGTATTTTAATAGAATCCTGTCTCTTGTACCGTTTTTATGTAACCTAGAGATCATATATATCTTTTTACACGAAAATATTTTTTTCTCTGCTAATTTGAGGTACTTGAGGTATCTGGTTACGGTTAAGTTATACTTCCAGATAAATTCTTCTCTTTGATGAATCTTCGTAATCTTGATGACAGTAAATCCTGGAATACAATACAAACCTTAAAATCCTAATTCTTCGACAGTTGGCAAAAATCCAACACTGTTTCTCTAAGCACCACACGAGAAAGTAACTGTGCAGTATGAATTCTTCATTGCCGACAAAGGATAAATCACAAACAGTCGAATAAAATTATTATATTTTTAAAGAGTAATATACAGTCCAAGAGTAATATAACATTAAAGAAAAAATTACCATTCAAAATGATTTATTTGGTAATAATAAGACACACACTGAAGCGACACTGCTTCCGTTCAGAGACTGTATCGTAACGAAAATGACCTGAGTGTTACCTAAGGGCCTTTACCACGCATCAACGTATCCCTACATTCGCACTCCTATCATCTTTCTAGCTGCACTCTGTCTAGAGTCTAGTATACCGCAAAGAAAACGATCGAAACGTAACGGTAATTTCTGGTACAAGTCTTATTTCTAAGAAAAATGACGTGACTACGTCGTAACACTATAGCTGCATGTATTGCAAAGTATTCTAAGTATAGATGATATATAGTATAAATAGATATGTAGCTTGTTCTACATCATCGTATAAATAAACATGCGCAATTCTTTATTGCGTTCTTATTTATCGCTATCATTCGACCAAGTGCACTTACTCTTGTTCCACAAGTAAATTCACAGCAAAGTAAAGCTAACTGTACTGAGTGTGATTGTAAGTAATTGAAAGATCAATTTTGACTTGTCTCTTTGTGATTTTATAGCCAAGTCAGGATGGTCGGTGAACGTGGCAGTGGGGCAGGTAAAGGAGGTGGTGGTGGTGGTTCTATCAGAGAAGCTGGAGGCTCTTTTGGAAAGATGGAAGCTGCCCATGAAGATCAGTACTTCTACAATCTGGTAAAAGATTTATTTGAAAGACATTAGGAGTTGTTCTTGATTTTAAAATGATTTGTTTTTTTTTTTGTACCTAGCAAAAGGAACAGCTGCAGAAACTCCAGGAGGGTCTTCACGACGAGATCAGCTTCCACGAGGAGCAGATCAAACGTCATCAAGAAGCTATTAATCGTCATAAGAAGAGAATTGACGAGATGCCTAATAAATAAAATGTCTTTGATTGCACGACGTTCTCTATAATGTCTCGTCGACGATTTGTATACGTTACATCAAATTCTACAGGCAGAATTATTCAGTGGTAGCGATACGTCATACTGTAATTTTTTTTAAAAGAACGAATGTTAACCTTACGTAGAAATAAAGTATTTTGCTTTTACTAGTTATCTAAGAACTCTGATTTAAATGATGAATCTTGTGCCTATATTTAGAAATTTAGGCTCTTACCTCTTGCGTCTTGTTTTTCGCTTTTTTTAGCTTTAATAATAAATGAGTTCGCCGTTTTTTAACTTAACAAATATTTTCTAAATCCTGTTATTAAGAAGCATTACAGCATCTCTCGGGCAACGTCGTTTCGTGGCATTCCATCTTCCTTTGTTCTGTCAGTATGTTGTGAATAATCTTCTTTCTAAATTACTGTAAAGCAGAAACGATCACTCTTGAAATAATTGTTAAATTAATTGCCACTGATCATACATTCTTGTAGTGTATCCATTTTGAGTAAGGATGTTTCGGCACATTTCTAAAGGAATTTTTGGCACTGGGAATAGGTAAAATATTTTACCAGGAAATCTCGTATTGCTTATACAAATATTATTTTTATTGTTGGTTATATTGTCTCTGTTTAGAATCACGTTATGTACAGCACACGCAATAGAGATAGCCTCTACGAATTTGACTGTTTTAAAGCGGTTTCAGGTATTTCGCCAGAAAAGGAAGTGACTCGAGCAAGGATAAATTTTTTGAAAGGGACGTGGCGTACGAGAGCGAATACTTTTACAAGCAGGTACCATTTTAATGCAAAATGTTAACCAATACGCAGTATGCAACGACGTTAAAAGTTTTACCGATGCAACAGCTGTGTAGAAAGTACAAAAAAAAACAACTTAAACGGTAACTTTATATTACGAAAGTAAAGAGCAAGAGCGATGCGTTGCTACAATCTTGTGACTCGTGAATCTTTGTTAAATATTTTGTAAAAAAAAAAGTATTCACGGCGTAATCGACCATAATGTTAATTTTATTGCATCGCTATTTGGATTGCTAAACTATTTTTTCCTAATAGCTACGTGAAATCTTGTAGTTTACTTCTATTGATAAATACTTTTTTATAGGATAGAGAATTGCTGGAAATTTTGAAACAGAAAACTCAAGATGACGTAAAAAGTATGCAGAATGAAGTTCGCACGATGCACGATAAGATTCAGGAATATAATCGTGATATAAACGAGAATCTTCGATTTTTAAAAGGACTCGAAAAAGATTTACCAGCAACTGATACCAAGGAGTCTTGAATCGTATTGTATACATTTTTTTTTAATTTTTATACGAGCATATTCAATTTCTATACAATCTGATAAAGATCTAAACCCAATCGCTGTGCAATAGTGTGCAACTACGAGCAACGTTACGTTTTACACAATTCCACAAAATTACCGAATTCATCACAAAAAATTCTACAGGGTTAGCAAGAGGTGTTCACATTACAACATCAAAAACAATATTTTACTTAACATTAGTTACCTAACTTTCGTCTGAAAGCATGGCAGTAACACAAAATACTTTTAACAGTTTCTTCATCACATAAAAGTATAAGCGCAATATTTTCTCTGGCTGATCAAACAACATCCAAATGCCATTTCGAAATGAAAAAACATCCATATATACATATCCATTGGAAATTTGTTATTATATTATATTGTATGTTATAAATTTTCATATTGCTATTAACAAATTCCTTTATTCGATCTCGTGAATCATAAGTTCAGTCCGTAGTTTCACATTGAATTCGCAGTCATCATTTGTGAAATTCAAAAAAAAAGTATTCATCCTATAAGCTAAACCAAAGTTCAGGTCTTCGTCGCTAGATGGTAGCTCGGTCGCTATGAAAGATGGCGGCCAGTACTCAGTAAGGGAAGGCTAGCGATCGTCGCGCCCTCAGTGTCGCACGAATCATTGATCAGTGTAGTGTGTTCGCGTTGTTGCTCCGTGGTTGGTGTTGCTTACGCGAGAACGTTTCGTTGGATTTTACGTTAAAAGTGTTGGCAGCCGGGTTCCCACGGGCCCCAAGAAACGGCGCGTGACATGCAGCCGAGGATATACGTGATTCTTGCGATTGGCGCAGCGATTCTTATTGTATGCAACGCCGCTACAGCCGAGGTAAGCTTCATATAAGGCAACGAAAAAAACCAGTCAGTGTATTTCGATGAGCCTGCTGTCATTTCTGTCCGCTGTACTGTCTTTTAGCTTCGACCTAATACTTACGTCCCTTAGTTCCATTACAAATCAAACGAAGCTTTTCCGGCTGCGTTAAATCACCGGGACTCACATTTCTACCGTAAAATTCCGGAAATTGTAAAGAAGCTTCAAAATAGATGTATACTTGTTCTTTTTATATCTTAATATTTTTAAATATTTTACGTAAACGTCATTTTAAAGTTTTAAAGTTATTTACTTTACGTTATATTATCGCTTTTTTGGTAGCCGTATATTTTTATTCTTATATGCATCTTTTTTCATTCGTCCCTTTTTTTGCTTGTTTCTTCTACTGGATATTCCGCCTTCGGCGAAGTTGCATTTTACCAATCGTATCGGAATTATATTTCAGAGAATTCCAAGTAGTTGCTGACTATTGGGATACTTGTAAATTCATTCGTTTGACAAGGCTCGATTGTTTAGTTCACGTTTTCATGATATATGTTATTACTCTTTTTGAATATCGTCGATAATTCTATTGGTTTTGGAGCAGGCATGACTATTAACAGGATATGCATTAAGATTTATTTTCATTCAAGTTATTCAGTGATATCATCGTTCCTATGAAATGCTTACGTACATATAATGCGTTGTATCTATCTATAACCAACTTAGTAGTTTTGCTAATGAATATTGTCTGTTTTCTCGTCCATAGTGTCATCTCACTTGCGAAATGGTATACATATAAATAATGTATCTGGTTTATTTTCTTCGCTCCATCAGGGAAAACGGGAAACATCCAAATTCAATGCGAGCGAAGTAGTAAAAAAAAGAAATAAATTAGTGGCTGTTTAGTGCCTGAAGGTAGCAGCGATTCACGACAAATATCATTCAAGTCCACAGCTACGTCAGACAATTTATAAATATCTAACAAAGTCTCTATTGTTTTTCTATGGATTCTCAGTATTTCCTGAGTTCTCAGGATTCTTACAAAGAAATCATTTTTCACATAGAAGCAGACTGTCTCGATTTACTTTGCGCCCAGGGACAGGGATTGGTTTCGATTATTTTGCAGGAATTAATCGTGACTCACGTTTTTGCCTTTGAGTGGCGCAAAAGAAAAAAAAAAAAGGAGGGTGTCAAAACAACCCCCATGGGGTTGGATACGTTACTCGCCCCCTTGTTAAATTGCTACGAGGCCACATGCGCTACCGCCGACCCCTCATTCAAATTGCAAAACTCACCCCGCAATAAAGAGAAAATCGCACAGTGCCATTCCTGAATTTCATGGTACGTCCTAGCGCTTGCATAGGACTTGCAAAAATGTTTTTCTTTAAGGAAGTTTTAATCTATGCGCGTGTTCTTACGTGTAGGGGCTTCTCCTATGTCTGAAAAATTGTTCTTAATCGAGCTTCGCTAAATGACTTCTACTCACGACATCTTTATTTATATCTTCACTAATTACACGGCGAAACTCGAATTTACGCTATTAGAAGTATAATTTGCGCCATATCTCGTTAATTGGACATTCATTTTTTTTTTCGCATGACGTGATCTAATTCTTGTACCAAAATGTTTTGTATTGTCAATATTAATTAAATATCCTCGCATAGAGAACACGAGGTGCTCTGTTTCGTAGTGTTAAACAATTATTAACGAGCATCGCTAATGAAACATTGATAAAAGGGGCGGAGTTGAAAATTCAAAGTGAATAATAATATTCCGTGTATTTTGTAATGGCGTCCGAATCGGTTCACTTTTTAAATCCCCGTGACGGAATTAAGCACAGAGAGTTAAGGTTAAAAACATGCGGGGTCTTCCATCGACGTTCCTTTACCCGCACGTTGCTACCCTCAAGAATAAAAATACGAACAAGCATGCCTTTCACCCCTTTCGCCAGCGCCTGACGAGAATACTTTTTATTTCAAATTTCGAAAGCAACGCAAAGATAAAAACAAGGCAAAATGAAGGGTTGTAGTAGGGGCATCTTATTATTACCCGAAAACCCCTTTAAAGCTTAAACGATGCGTGAATTGCCACGTCGTACAAGCTCCTGGCTGGATTAAATGCTGTAGGGTTGGGTTGAAAGGGGGGAATAAGGTTATGGGATGGGCATTCTGAATCCTGAAAACGCAAAACCAGCTCGTTTGCTTGAGAGGTAGACGGTGGGTACACTAGGCACCCTCTAAACAGCAGTGGCGTAAACCATCTCCGTAATACACACCCTCTGTATAGGGTTATTGTTATTATTATACAAATATCATATCACGTAATTCGATATATCTCGCAACCAGTGTACTTTATGTCGTTATAAAAGTATTCCTTAATCCACGCTTAGTCACGTGAAATAGCTCTGGGTCATCGATATTTCCTTTTTACGAGGCGGGAAAATTCAAATGTTTCCTCGGTGCTCGAACGTATAAAATACTCGGGTTTATTCTCATAAGGAAACTATGGACAATCGTTATTACCTCTTAGCGAGTAAATAAATCTACACAATAAAACAGAGAAGTCGCTCCTCCTGTCTCGTAAAATCGTACCGGCTAACAATTTCTCTGACATTTCCTGGAAAATAATGTTCGGTCTACGTACACGAGGCACGAAATGGACTTTAATGGCTGTCGCCTCAGCCACTAAACTCGGACAATTCCGTTGAGTTGGCACTGACTGGTGTGTAATCTCTTTTATAACAATATCAAGCCATGTGGTACCTTATGAGATTACCTATAAGTCACCCGGTATGTATACGGTGTCGTTTGGTGTTTTTTTTTTTCACAAGAGATTTCACGATTCTGTCTCTGCTTAATTTTTGAGCAACTTGAAGCTAACTGTACTAAGTCAATCAATGTATGGGCGTACTGTTACTGGTTACGTGTGACCACTGTAGTATTAGATATTGATTAAACCTTCTACGAAGGAAATAGGATCGAATCGATGAAATTGCTGGTTATGTATAGATAATATCATTGTACTTGGGGTATCGACGAGAGAAATCACCCACGATGTTAGGTTCAGTGATTTTATGTTTATTAATGTTGAAATACAAATTTTGGTACAATATAATAAATCGAACTTGCTTAATGGATGGGACGAACGAACATTATTCGAATATAATGCTTGGGATGTATATTATTGGGTTTTACGTGTCGAAGTTCTTTTGTTAATGGCGATGCCAGGGAAATTAATAAACGTTCGTTAACGTGGATTGTTGTTGCGTTTTTTTGTCAGAGGGCGCGACATTCGAATATATTTAAACGCCGTAGGCTAATTCTTTGCGTTTAACTTTGTACTGTTGTGTCTCGTGGAGTTTACTAGTGGGTTTGAGCACTGATAACATCAGTATGAATGGTCTTGATGATTTCCAGCGATTATACTTTTCAATGCTAGCTCGATTTCTCACTTAAGCCTTACGCGCTTCGCGCTTAATGATTGTTTCAGCGGGATCGCGTGATTGTGATGCGTTTGTCGTTCGCGCGTCCTTCTTTATTGGCCACGAGGTGACTCCTTGTCTTTGAAAGTAGCTAATCGTACAGGAAGAAGGCGACTCTCTATGTAACAGACGGACATTATTTCAGCGCCAGTTTGAACTAGCCTTTATTCAGCAAATGTTTTGTTGCTGCGCAACTTGTATTCATTGTATTATTGGTTTACTAAAGTTAACGATAGAGGCGCCACTGTCGCCATGCGAATTGCCGACAACTTACTCGAGCGGAACTTTAGGGGGATTCTATATGGCTATATAAATAATTTTTCAAACGTCCACACGTAACGAGCGTCTTTCTTCGAGACGAGAGAAACGTTCAGGTGGATGAGACGTCGCGACGTTAACGAGAATATATCTCAATCGGTCTTGAAGGATTTTTGCGTCATTCACTGATTGCGTCTGTTTCTTGTTTTTTTTTTTCTTCTGAGTATTCATAGTCCTGCCTGGTATCAGGTTTAAAACTTTGTTGTCACGCTTATTTCTGCACTTCCGCTTCGTCACGCTAGTGCGAATTTGGATTTAAAGTTTTTACTGGCTTTATACCTCTGGTTGAAATCGATCAATTTTTATGTAATCTTGTTTGTATTGGGGATGGACCAGGTCCAAGGGAGTTGGAAGTGATACACAAAAGAATAGGAAACCTCTAGTACAAATTCGCACCAGTGCGGCAACGTTAACGCACCATTGAAAGTACACGTCGCGGAGAAATTGGCAGTCGGACTGAAAAGAAAAGTAAATGAGAGTTACGAGGGGCTATGCGGATAGAGGAAAGAAAAAAAGAAAAGTAGAACGAAGCGAATTTTCAAGAATCTACAGTGTGCGCATTGCCTGGTTATTTTCAAGTTATCTCTCGAGGAGCTCCTTCATGACCTACGTACCGTTCTCTCTGCGGTCGTCGAGTTTCTGGGAAGGTGGTGAAAAAAGTGGTCTGCGAAAAGGAAGGAGAAATGGAAACCTAAAAAAACAAGGCAAAGTTTCATCCATCTCTCGCTTTACCGCAGGCGACAACTTTTTCGCAGTCTTCGTTCTTTGGCCAAGAACCCTATCCTTTTACGTATACCTATTATCCCTTTCTCCGGCGCTTCCTTTTTCGGCCCAAAAAGTCGTACCGTGATGAAAACAGAAGGCGGAAAAAAAATACGGTCGGTTCAGCGTCAACTCGATCTGACGAAAGCTTCGCGTAAGATTCAGATGTCAAAGGGAAGTCGCGAATGCACACGGAGAAACGTACCAGCTCGTTAGTGTACGTTGTATAATATGTCCTTTGAAAGTCGAGAGTCCATAAGAGTCATGGACGCATCCCGCGTAAAGTTGATTTACGTTTAATTTTCCTATGGACGTCATACACTCTCTATGCGTACATATATGAATAGATTTTTGTGCCTGGGAAAACACGTAAGGACGGATTCAAACTGCGAGATGCACTTGATTCGTCTGCCGCCAGGCGGCGCTAGCATCGTGGCGCTGCTTTCGATACATGTCGGGACATTCTGTATTCCTTTGACATTCGTGACATTAGAAGGAACGTCGTGAACGCCGAGGACGCTGAAAGTTCTTTTGAGAAATTTCCGTAGATGAAATTACGAAATGACCCGGTCTAAGATGGATTACGTGTACGATAGAGTTTCCTTTCGTCCTTCACGTGTCCTGAAATGGATTTCTCGGGATCGATATTGTTCGCAAAGCTCAGCATGCTAGACAGACTTAAATCCCGTTGGCTTTCCTGACTCTGGATTATCTTTATTTACCTCTGGCTAACATCCGTTTCAATTTGCATCCTGTGTCTATGCATGGATGGCGATCTTTTAGCTGTGGACGTATGTACGGATTATCTTTTTCTTATTTCTTACTTTTTATCGTCAGTGTCTCGAGATCATTTCTTTAAACCTTATTTAGCTCGCGTTCATTCAACGCTCAAAAATATTTACTTCCACTTTGATGATTCCGATTTACAAGACGCGCGCTGTTTTCTTTGATATCGTCCCTCGTTCAATCCTATTTTTGTCTTTTCATTCTCAAGAGGATTAATCGACCAAGATATTTTATTAATCGTTTAGCAGACGTGATAGATTGATACACGTCGTTTTATTTCTATACCGGAAGGTTATGTCTTGTAACATGAACCCGATTAACCATAACTCCTATAAGGGACTTTACATGGTTATTTGTTTGTGGCGTTTAGAAAACCTTGCTTATGCCTCATGCGTGTTTCCCATTATGGACTGACATTCTGCTTTTTGTTTGCTTCACCTTAACTTAGGACTCGCGATATTTTTTTTATTCATAACCATAATCACCAATCACCATATGCTCTTCAACGTGTAAACATCCTCCTATCGTTTCAACTCGCGCCACAGACAACTCCCCTCGACAGTCCATCGTTTCTTTAACCCTACTATGAATACTATATACCGGGTGTCCTTCCAGTATCTACATGCAATCCAAACATTATAAATATTCTGCAAGAGTCAATTCATGCGCAATTTAACGTTGTATACTAGGTGAACATTATGACCGTTCGAGTAAGAATCAAAGGATTTAAAAAAATATATTCTTTTGTTTTTCCTCTAATCCAAATTTTCAAGCAGCTTCATACGAAAGAGATGGTCTTGCGCGAGTTTCAATTATTTCTGCTACTATTTGAGAACGACTCAGTGATGATCGATGCGATCGTGTAAATTAATTGTTAATCAAATCATAATAATCTCAATATCTTGTATCGATTAAGTATCACGTATGTCGATACGACTAAAAGAAAAGATCATTCACAATGAAAACTC
>JARPRG010000294.1:2286087-2310300 GCA_031001745.1 Hartigia nigra
ATCTACGGATAACCAACATCTAGATGGGAAACAATACCGCTTGAATGACCCTTCCGTCCCTTAAAGTTCATTGTCATTGGAGGTTAAGTTGGGTATATAGGTATAACGAGTTAAGTAAAACCGTAGCGATGTTTGAGGGATTGGTGCGCAGGACTTCTGTGTCAGATGTGAATCGTGAATCAGGACGAAATGTCACTACTCCATCTTTTAACCTGGTGGTATATGTATATCGTATCCTCACAGTTGGTACTTCTGCTTGAGAGTTTTACAAAGAACCGTGAAACCACGGTAGTGTCGCCTGGCTGGAGGATCACGTAGAATTGCCTGTTGAGCGCCGGGACGCGAGCGGATGCTTTCCTCCCAGAGGATAACTCATACCAGGAGTTCTGTGCATCCTTCTCTACAGACATCTTCCTTCTCTTTAGTAGTCACAGAGATTGCCTGTCTTCTCTTGTCCTTTAACTCACGTACCTCTCTGCATTGTTCACTTGACCTGGGCGACAGTGGCGCCTTCCTCTGGGAATTTGCAAAAGATTCCAATTCTCTTATGCCAACGTGAAAATGTCGCGGGTTCGCCCTCACCTGAGAGACTTAAACAAATTTTTTTTTTTTTTTAACCGTAGCAACTTGACGATTTCAGGATTTTATTAAGAATAATGGCGAAATCGAGGTTGTCAAATTGATGTAGCCATTTTGATGCTTTTAATCAGGTAAACGATAATTATTGAAGTAGCTAATCTTGTAAGAGGTTAGATAGTGGTGGACTATGAGCAGGTTCGTTTGTTTACGTTGTTAACCGCGTTGTAGGAAAATTCGATAAAAGGGACATGTCCAACAAGCATCTTGACGAAGGTTCGAAGAAGGGTAAAGTAATTGGCTTTCGCGAAGAGCTCTTTCATTTCTTTCTCCACCTTCAAAACTCATCCCATTTCTTTTCCTTTCTGTTCTTCTTCTTCTCTTTTTACCCATCCTCCGACACTTCAATGAATTTTTCTTACGGTTAAGTGAATCAGTGGATTACTACTACGTAGTTTCAGAATCAACGCTAGATGGCAGCGCCTTCGAATACAAATTTAACCCATCATGCCTTTTATTATTTACGTTATTTCTTTCCTATGGTGTCTCGTGTATTTTATGTTAATATAATCTTATTGTCAATGGCTGTCGTAAGCATTATTCAATGTGCCAGTAGGTCCTTTAAAAAAAGGACGAAGGATTTCGTGGGATGTAGTACGTCGTTTCCAGGGAAAATCTTGAGAATTTCGATCGATACTTAAACGTAAGAGAAATACTTCAACAGGATCAAATTGGGATTGCTAATGATTTAGGGAAGTTCCGCCGACGACTAGGTCCTTTTTTTTTTTACTTCTTTACAGTTTCTTAGTCCCTTATTTCTTCACTCTCTCTTTCTGTCTCTATCCTGACGCAGGAGAGGGCCTACGAGACTCCGAGGTATCATCTTGCCGGGTGGGGATCGCCAGGGCTGAGGGGTTGGTAGTCCTTGTATTGATTCACAAGACCCATTCCAACCCCCGGAAGTCGAGAAGGGGAGGCCGCTGTGGCCCCTCGCGCACCAGCAGCGTAGACTTTGGAATTCCTCAGTAAAAATGCTGGAATGTCATACCGAGGAACGATGCAGAATGGAATTGGAAAGGAACCATGGTCGTTAGCTGTCAATTTAAAAATAGGCGGGATCTTTATCCCGATCGTGATAAACCTCCATCCGAATATTAGGAACCGAGGAAATGCTTCTTAGGAACTTGGAAAATTTACCTAATGGACTCGATTTTATAAGTAAAAATGATAACTTTTCTTTTAACTCGAATCTCCAAGCTAGTCTCAACTCTCGTAGATTAGAACCGTTGAAACTTGTACAGAAATCCGTTGGATTATGCAAATCTCTTATTTTCCATAGTTTAAACAAAAATTACTATTTAAAAAAAAAAAAATAGCAATGTCAGTCGTTTCTCTTGTAAACGATATGTAAATTCTTTAGAAACTCTCACGTCACTTTTTCTTTGCTAATAATGTACAATCCCCCTCGTCCCCTATTTGCAGAACACCACGAAACAGCAGGAACGCCATCTCTGTTTCTCTCTTTCTTTCTTCCTTGGTCCCTAGACTCCCTGGAGACAAAAAGTCGCGTCATTGTAAATTCCACCCAATCTCAAGAAGAACAGCAAACACGAGGGCGCAACATTAACAGAAAATACAAACCGAACTAACCGTCCGTGCGATACGATATTCATAAGGAATTCAAATCTTGATAAATTTCAAGACCGTCGCGACACTTATAAAAACAAAATCTTCGTCCAACGTCCTTATTAAAGGGGTACGGCTTAATAATATATAGCGTCGGCTTATTAAGGCCGAGGATCACTTTGGCAGGTTGCGACGACGTCACACTGCTGGCAGTATCGGAGTTCCAGTTACGACAGTACTTTAACGAAGAAATAAAAAGAGAAAAGAATAAAGCCCGGTGGGGGTGGCTGGAAAAAGAAACTGAAGAACACAGAAAGTTGCGAAATAAGGACAAGCCAAGCGATCGAAGGCTTATTAAGGCCAAGTGTCACCTTGGCGAATCTCTCGCAGTCGTTACGTGAAATTCAGGGTGTATCACGTCTAGAAGCACCATCTATAGGAAGGAACACTTTACTGGTTACTGGCTATAGATATACGTCACGAGCCATTGAATAGACCCAAGGTCCATCAGCAAAATCCTGCTGCCTTAGTCAGCCCTTCACATTGACAAAACCCTTTATATTTTCCATCCCTACTACGGTCACATCAGTTCACTCATCCACGTCAGTCCCTCTATCCAGTAAATTTCGTTCATTTTTCCCAGACCTCTAAGTCAGACAGAAAATCACTTTTTCTTCGCAAGGAGACATCTTACGCAATTCCCTTTCAAGCTTTTACCACTAATGATAACAAGGTTATGTGTACATCCAGCTAAGATTACAGACATAGTACCCATTATACGGCGCAACCCTTACTAATTGTAAGGAACGTATTTTGACGAAGGTTCCTTCTGGGGGCTAATTGTCTTCGACTCAGTTAATTAATTAAGCCTTTTTAGACCCGTTCCTCAAAATTATCAAGGGCCTCTTGTATATCCCACCCTGTATAACGAGCCTCCCCAAAGTACTGTTTAGAATTGTACCGAGGGACTTGAAATCTTCTACTTGTCTCTCCTGCGGCAGATTACAATTGCCAGAAATAGAAAAATGGTACAGCTGACAATGTCGTGTGAGTAAAGGATTACAAGGACTTGGAACAATGTCGCGTCTCTGTATCAGTGGAATATGAGAGTGACACGTGAAACATGGGACACGTGGCAGGTAATCGAGCTCGCGGTGATCTGGTTATCTCGAACGGTTGGCTCTCACTGCATCGAACTAACCGTGAAGGGGTTACAGACACGGCTGCACAGGCTAATGGTATATTCACGCTGGACTAACTAATTGTGCTACTTATGCTACCTAAGAGCCTTACGCTACATTCTCAAAGTTGTGTCATTTACTTTTTTTTTTCTCTCTCTCTTTTTTTAATGCTCTGTGTGCACTACCGAGCAGAGACTCTACAGGAGCAGAGGTTTGTATTTTTTTCGTTTTCCTCGCGTATTACTTTCTCCACTTATTTTTCCTTCTCCTTACTTCTTCGTCTTCGGCGCTGGAAAATTCACGTCCTCTACGAGCTATCCGACGATACGCCACTACACTTTGACTAATTCGAAGTACTCTTGATTTCGTAAATAACGTTGAGTGACTTCTGCTCAGTCACAGAATTAGGTCGTACTTAAAAGAATTTTCTGGCTGTACTGCAAACAACATATTAGATTACGGAAAATTAGTTTTTCTCGAACATCGTAACCGATAGAATTTATTTACAGTTTCTGTTGATTTTTATGAATTTTATGGAGGATAAGAAAAAAAATGAAAAGATTTCTCGCGCACGGAAATCACTTTCGGATGTCGGTTTTCATTGTTTTGCCTTTTTGTATCCTTAGGCTTCTTTGTCGTTCTGTTTTCGAAGGGTGTCGTACCACCCTCTGTGTGAAGAAGTGTCCCTCCTGGTAAAAAGAAGCAAGATAAGTTAGAGACAGAAAAATAAAAGGAAAAAGTAATAGGCGCTGATCCTAGACGTCCCGGGGTTGAATTATGCGAACGTTTACCACCCATGTTACGGACATAGTCCACTTTATTCAGCAGCATCATCCCTTAAAGGCTTCACCCCCAAATCGATCCATGAGCCGTCACGACGCCCAATTCACACACACACACTTACCCCAACACAAAATACTTCAACGGGGTGTGGACAGTTTCGCTCATCAACCCTCTTTCTAATATCCTCTTTATCTGCTTTTCCATCTCTTTTGTTTTTTTTCTTCCTTACCACCCTCAAAATCGTATATCTTCCTATACCCAACTTATTCGTGCTTTTAACTTTCTTTTTTTCCTTTCTTCACAGTCCAGGAAACGTCAACTTGCATTGCAAATGCGAGAATGTCCATCGTCTTTTTTTAGCGAGTTACGTAAATTCCAAGAGAAGCTGCATATTAATGGAGACTCCCGTTCAAAAAGCTGGCTTCTTTTTCTCTTTTTCTTTCCTTTCTCTCTGTCCACCCCAGCTGAATTATTCCCGTGTGTCCTTTGACGTGGACGGATATCCGTGCGGTAAGTCATTGCATCTGATTTTCTCTGAAGGATGTGCCGTAAAAAAAGCAAAAATTGCACGAATGAAATAAACAGAGAAGCTACCCCTACTATGAGGGTTGATAGATGGTCGTAAGTGTTGCGTGCAAGATTCTTCCTTAAAAACTAACCGTTAGATGACCCCGCGAGTATATCTTTTTTTAGGTTATGTCAAGCTGCTTGAATCCTTAGTTTTATAAGCGTATTACTATTTAGTATTAGACTTGTAATATCGTTACCTCCATTTTCCAGGAAGTTTCATCTTAACAATATTCGCCATGATCCGTTGGGCGTGAAACGAAGTTCAAAGAGCTACTTCGAACTAAGCCAACATTTCCCACAACGATACGCTTTAGTAGTCAGTTAATGAACTGAGTCCATTATTCCGTGGTTTTGGCCCTAGGCAGTTTTACCTCGGGACAAACTCTTCTTTAGCAGCTTTTTCTTCCATCTGCTTTTCGCTGTCCGTAACAAACTTTTTTTTTCATATAGGTTCGACGTGATCGGATCTAGAAGGCATTGGTGCTTGCCTTAGCAGAAAGTAAAACAAATTAAGCAATATTGACATTTAAACTTTACTTAAGAAAGGAAAGAGTAAACACACGTACTCTTATCGTCAGATCCTTTCGTGAAAAACAGTTTTTCATTTCTCTGCAAGAATATCCCATCGAGATGGCCGCCATGACATTATCGTGAAATACACGTTGGTGTATATTCGCACACCCGGAGAATATTTGTAGAGGCGACGACCGCACTAGTATATAAATCCTAGAGCGTTAAATCCAATATGAAAATCCGCCTTATGCAAATATACGACGTGTAACTCTGAAACGATCGAAGTAGTCTTTCGGTTATAAAAACGTTACGAAACGAGTTTGTATTGGATGGCGTAGAAGGCAGAAGTAATCTTTTTCAAGTTTAAGACATTTTCCCGGAGATTTTTATATTGAGCACATGAATTATTTACCTTTACCTTATTAATGTATATTATTCGAATTTTTTTGAGTGATTACTCCTAGTACTGATTATACTATATAACATTTTTCACCGCGTTGTATTTCAGCGTTTAGAGCTCGGTTGACTCTCGGTGTACCAAGGTTAAAAAAAATAATATCACAAAGCGCATCGTCGCGTCGGTACATTTTTAATACTTTTAAAAGCTGAGCCCCAACCCGTCGCGATCCTCGTCGCATGGTATTCGCGATTTCAACCTCAGCCACGTTAAACAGAAAATAAAAAAAAAAACAGAAAGAACCAACAAGCGCATCAGGAGAAAAATGTCGGAGTTGTAACTTTGTATCATATAAAGCATCGTGATGACGTTGATAGGATGGCTGGGGAATAATATAGAAATTCCAACCAAATTTAAAATCAACAAGTACGCTCGAAAGCTCTTTGAAATGTCTGTGGATACAAAGGATTTTGTAGGTAAAAAAATATCAATTTTTTAAAATATCTTCGTACAACAAGGACAAGATATGTGAAGTCTATCCATTCGCTGATTAAAAAATCTCCTTGTGGAACGTGGTACAGTTTAACGGATGAAATTCGAAAGGGCGAGGAAATCCGTATCGATCGTTTTTGTATATCATGAAAAACTCCCCAACGTTCTACGCCTCTGGTTGATTGGTGGGGATACGAGAAGATCATGAGTGTCGCCGCCTGGCGTTCAGCTCCCGTACTACTCCATTGCAGTAACCACCTGGCCTAAACTGACTGTACAACCTAACGTCCGAATTCGCCGGGATTTTTTTTTCAAGAATAATCTCGTGCGCAGTTGTACCCAACGCGAATAATCACGTCGTGACTTATAAATATGTAAGTACCGCCACGTAAGTACTCCAGGACAAAAGATGATTCCTGTAGAAAGGAGTATGCTCGTGAGAAATGATTATTCCCGGGTCCTGGAGATCTTGGTTTGGTCGATTCATTTCGCCCTGGAAGATTTTTAACTAGTCCTGGAATACTTGTAAGACAAAAAAGAAACATAGAGGAATGAAACGTCGCACATAGGTTTATAAGTCATAAGTCCTCATAAGTCTTTTCATTCGCAAAGGTATAGAGAATGGCTGTGAATTTTCATATAAATTCATCGCTTCCCCTTCTATTCTGACATTCTGCGTATCTCCTTTGTTGATTTTCAATGGAGCTTATTCGTATACTCCGTATGGTTGCTTGCTATAATTTCTGGTTTCTATCGTTACTTGTGACAAACGTCACTTGCGAATTTGACGATCGATCGGTCGCCTAGCTTCTCAAGCTGCTTCGCTTTCTTTTCATTTATTATCTTTCTCGTTCCACCTCTTATAGACAACTTACTCTTTTCTTTCTATTAAAGTTTTCCATCCACTCTGAACAAGCAGCGATCCTTTTAGACTGATCAGTACACTGTGTATATACGTACTGTCGATGGTGTTGTCAGTACTGCTGGAACAGTTGGTACGTTCTTTACCGTCCAGATGTCAGCACCGTCGTTCGCTGACGTAAATGGCGTTGGTGAGCACGGATACCATATTCTCTAGTCCTACAAAATTATAGAACACTGCAATTGTTGCACAGTTGTACCATTGGCTGTTTTGAAAATTTTCCATTAGAGCCAGTCAATTGTCTATTGGAAAGGCTTACGAACGGATCTGGAGTAGAACCATACTACAATTGCAGTGTGCTACAATTTAAAAAAAAAACTCATGAATAGGGTTCAAGAATATAAGAGAGAGTAATGTAATCGAGTAAAGAGGCGAAACTGTTTATGCAATTTAGAAGTGCATGATACTAGCCAACGAATCGTCGCACGAAGGTGAGATCTTTCTAATGCCCAAGAGAAATACATAGGGAAGCTAAACTTTCTCTCTACTGTTTTTATATCCTTTTTCAGAATTCTCTTCTTTTTGGTTATATATACACATTGTGCTGTGGAACAGCAGTTTGATCGAAATGGGAAGTTTCGTATGAGGAAATCTTCGAAACGATTTTTCACTGCACAAACAAACAGGGTGTTTCGTTCTTTTGATTTTCTCCAGGTATTCATCGATTTTATTTCACAGTATTCTCCATCGATAACGGCATCGACCCTCTCGGAATGTCATGATACAATGCCGATAACTAGAGAACAATTTATTCCACTCACGGATCAATTCGATTGCCAATGTATTAAAGAGGCTGGACGTTTGCGGTTTTCAAAGTAGTATTACGTCAGCTTGTTTTTTCTTTTCGTGTAAACCAACAGAGGAAAATCGTTCATCTACAAGGAATTCAATGTGCTCAGCAAGACAGGGATTGAATTTTTAAAATTTTAGAGGTACTCCCCTAAATTAAATTGATTGAATTGGTTTTAACGATAAAACGTTGATTTGTTTCTTTTCCATTAATTTTAATGTCAACCCAGCCGATTTAACGGCACCCAACGATAATTTAATACTTCCATCTTCGTACTGGCTACTCTTGTATCATCCGTATCTCCAGGTATTATTGAACAGAAAAACCATTCGTATGTAAAGTCGATTATTTATACGTATAATTATTTATTTAATCGTACAATCGCCCAAGAAGTCATACCGTCAAAATTGATTTGCAGAAGATCCAAAGTGATTTCTCCATTGTCAGGAAAATCTATTGTGATTTAATGTCATTTCCACTTTCAATTGCTCCACGAGAAAGCACTCACTTCGATTTCTCGATTCAAGACTGATATAATCCTGAATTGGTAGATTGCAGTGTAGGACTTTGACGTTTACCTAAACTAAGGTAGAAAACGTCGAGTTTATATTGGTTTGTCAACTTCGACTGCCGCTTTACAGAAATACGTATAAAAGCGGTGGAAATTCTCTTTATTATATACCTTTATTTTTACTTGCACTTGACAGACAAATAAATCGCCATCAAGTGCAATACTAGGATATGACTTTCGACTAAATATATGCCGGATCTTATAGGATTCACGTGGATAGTTCACAACCAAGCGATTTATATATTTGACACGTGTACGTAAAGGCGTCGCAAATCCGTTTCTCCCAGGTCGACTAGGTCGTAGCTAACGAGTAAACTTCTCTGGAGCCTCCGGATTCCTGGGGAAACGACCGATCATACCTCGGACTTCCGGTTGTTTGTTATAGGGAAAGTTTATCGCGCGTTACTCGCTATTCTACCAGCAGTGCGCTACCGGAAGTCAATGCGATGCACCAGCTTCCGTTTTAGCCTTGTT
This sequence comes from Hartigia nigra, assembly GCA_031001745.1. Classification (NCBI taxonomy): domain Eukaryota; kingdom Metazoa; phylum Arthropoda; class Insecta; order Hymenoptera; family Cephidae; genus Hartigia; species Hartigia nigra. Next base: position 2,294,983 of record JARPRG010000294.1, read on the forward strand.
CCGAAACGTCCAAGTATGTACAATTGATGAAAATGACCCAAGCGAATTGGATAATCGAAATGATTCGGCAACACTTTATACAGATTCGATCAAATAAATTCGAAATGGCCGTTGAACTATTTCTGATAGGCATTCAATTACGTGATTCAATAACAGGGCACAAATAAATTTTATCAATTTTTTTAAATAGTGAAAAATCTAAAATTCTTATATGATCTATGTACAGAGATTTTATTTTTTAGCCTGGATCTCTTTCTCTAGCATGTAGATCGTATTTTTGTGACCTCTCTGCGATACCGTGGCTTGAAAATAGTAAAGTCTAAAAATAGAACCCTACAGAAACTGGCTGCCACCCATGTTGATTCTTTCTCCCATAAGTAAGCTCAACGCCATCTTCATATCCGCCTGCTTTACGCACGGCATCCATTACTATGCTTCATACATGTTCCTAGTGGATGCTGCCCACTTGACCCGGCCTGAACTCCATGTGTTTACGCTACATACTTCACAGCCATAAATTCATCAAGGTTGATCCTTGCGAACAAGAGATCAGATTTGTCGTACACGGACCCATGGCGCAACCGACCTCTACCCAGGATTCGTGTCATCATCCACATGGGGATACCAATTGGATTATACTTACAAGAATCAAGGCCCTTACCCCTCTTCAAATTGATCCACTTCAAAACCTACTCTAGCAACAAGATGTATTATTTAATTAATTTATTTTGATTACTTTTTAATATACCCTTTGCATTAATAACCGTCTATTGGTAGAAAAGGATATTATTCTTTTTTTTTTTTCAAATGTTTTTATACCTGATTTTGAATCTTAGGTAAGAGTGTATTTCGTTTGGAATTTTCGCACTGAAATTTTCGACTTTTCCGTTTAATGGAAATAGTTATATTTAGTCAGTCTATTTCAGCATTGTACTTTGTATGCTTACTGTAAAACATTTTATGTTCTGGAAATGGAGCGGAAATTACATATGTTTTCTTTTCGTTTGTCTTTTGCAGAAAGAACAGGACAGTAAAGAGAGACCTAGTGGAGGTTCAAACTACAATTCCTTCCCTGACGATCTCTACCTTGACGATCAGGAAGCCTTGGAAGGTTCTGGTCGTGGAGGCGGTGAAGTTCGGGACGATCTCGAGGCTTCCGGTAGTGGGCTTGGTCCGGATGATGAAGATGGCGACGATGGTAGCAGTACGGATCATTTGATTATATATATTTTTGTACTTTGCAACCATCTAATTATTTCCACTATAGATACATGTATATGAAATATGAAAATATATTTTTATGTTTATTTTAGCGGTTATTGTCTAGACGTATTTACTTTTATTGTTGACAATATGAATAGGATCTTCACAGCTAATGGAAACGTGTTCCTCTCTAGTGTAAAAGTGCTATTGCATTTTACTCATATTTCTGATACATTTTTCATAAACCGTTAGTACGTGAGAGAATATCCTGTGAATTTTTGAAAAAAACTTCAAATCCCATCGATCCTTTGGTCTGACTATATTTCATCATGAACCACGGTTATTGGAAATTCTTTTTTGCCTTTACGACCATTTCCCGTGATATTGGAAAATGCATTGAATTCACAATGCCTTGATAATATAATAGTACCTTGATACCTGTACGTCCAGATTATATACACACATACACATAAATAGGCACATATATCCATACAGATATAATTTTACTTACCAAATGAAAAAAAAAATGTATTAATTGACCGCCAATCCAATTAAAAATTTTCAATTACTAGGCCCAACTCTGTGTTGCTTATGGGACATTGAAACCCCACGTAGAATCAAAAGCGAATTGATTTCTACAATGAAGTAGTGCCTGCTATTTCAGTTATTTTTTTACTGGTCCATCCAGAAGAGTTTCATCTGCCTGAATAATTTTTTGATAAATAATTTCTTCCTTCCAAGTGCCATTTTTTTAGTTTTGCTTGAATTTAACATATTTTTAAAGGACGTTATATCAATATTGACGTAATCATTTAAAATAACATAATAAACCTCATTTATGTATTTCAATTGGTCAAGGAAATTCGACCCTAACATTGCGTAATGTTCACGTGATTTTTTTTGTAGGCTTCAACAAGCACGACAGGATAGAATCTGTACCTAGCAAACCAATCGAGCCTAAAACACCTTACATCGACGAAACGATCACTAAGATAAAACAGGTGAGTGAAATTAATTGAAGTCAAAAGATGGAGTCCACTTTTCAAAAAATTAATAAATGCCCGCGTTTACGTGTATTCTGTGGTGTTCAATTGATAATTCGCTTGTAGACGAGCATCGAGACCGTAAACAGGCCAAGTAACGAAGTGGACGTGATCGAACAAACCGGAAGTGACGAGCACGACGAAGTGGAGGAAGACACCAACGAGGTCTACATTATGAATCCAAAACATGAAGATCGCGCAAGCTCGTTCTTTGCTCAGCCTGGCGTACTTGCCGGTAAGTGAAAACATATAATATTTGTACAGTTGACATAAGAACAACTGTCGTGCCATCTGTTATAATATAAGAGAAACTGTCATGACGATTCTCAAAATTATTTATACCTGAAACGGCAATGAGTGAAAGAGACTTCAGTATCTAATCTGTCACTAGACGTAACATCTGTATTGAATTAAATGTTCTCATTTATCTTTCTGCCAGTAATCGAATGAAGATCATAATTTGAAGTTTTGGTTAAACTTTTATTATTTTTTTTATCTTTTCCCTCTAAAATGCCCGACGACTTTCTGTGAAATTTACAACGTATAATGTATCTGGGTGGTAATACAATTGTGTCTGTACGAAATGAATAAATTTGAGCTCATGAATTATTTTGATTTTCAGCTGTTATCGGAGGCGCGGTGGTGGGTCTCTTATGTGCGATCCTCGTAGTGATGTTCATAGTGTACAGGATGCGTAAGAAGGACGAAGGATCTTACGCCCTGGACGAGCCAAGAAGATCACCAGCTGCCCAAGCATATCCCAAACCAGGAGCGCCACATCACAATCGTGAATTTTACGCTTGAGCCTCAGGACCTGTTGTCCTGGCATCCGTGAAAACGCAAACTACCAAGTCACTGGATAAATATTAAGCAAGATCGACCGACAACTGACAATTAGGATGACGACGTTAACGAAGAGCGTAAACTAAAATGACAGCTATAACGTCGCCATCTGCAGCTACGTTTCTTCTCTTGGTCGGTCGACGTCAAGATTCACAAGTGCGAACGGTGTTGGAAGTGCATGTACTTCTTCTCGTATTCGCAGGCCATATTCGAGTTCTTTGTAAGAGAAAAGTTTATCAGATCAGAAGGTTGAAAGAAGTGTGAAAGAATGGAGAACAAAAAATACGTGTCAAGGGATGCTGAGGGAAAAAGGTGAAAGGAAACAGAATCTTGCGCTAACGTTGCCACGTTCATCCCCAGAAATCTATGCTCGTCATAATTGTGCTCGGGCTTGAATGAATTCCAGATGCATTTAAGTAGAAAGAATATATATATATATATACATTTATGTGCATATATGTATATATATATGGACAGAGAGTCTGTTATTCGGTATGTGCATTTCTACGAGATAGATTTAATGAGAGAGCGAGAAAAAATAATGTAAGATCGGTTCAGTTTCGTTCGTGCTCGTGGCTAGGATGCCGTTTGGTTATTTATAATTGGGCCTTTCTTTCTTCTTCTTCTTGTCTGTTGATTCTCGTGGGACGTCTTGTATATGTTTTTACGTGCTCGACTCTAGGTAACTTTGATTCTCTTCGAGTTTTACAGCATTTGTCTGTAGAATTTCGAAAGAAAGGGAATGAAAAACCCTTGAGGATCATTGACTTTTGACATTTCCTTTTGTTATCTTCATACCATTTCAATAATTTAACAAGACCTCCGATATTTCGTTCTTCGAAAAGTACTTCTCTTTTACAAGCTTAGACGATTAATTGATTTATTTTATGATCATGACTATACAGTAATTAATGGTTAGAAATATTTTAATACGGGATGAATCAATTCTAATCATCATTTTTACAAATGGACAAAGATGTACCGAGAGATATACGTTTTTTCTTTTTATAGTGCTAAAACTGTATTTGATTATTATCTCACACACGTTAATCTGTGCTTATGGGCATAAAATGCATTTTTTAGCTCTAAAATTACAACAGGAAAAATATTATTTTACACAACAGTCATTTGTCATTGCAGATTGACTCAATAGAATTTGTCTGCTCTCTTGTTAGCTCTTCGGAATGTTAAGAGTGGCTGAAACGTTGAGGAGATGAAAAAATAAAACTACTGTCGACTCGTAACACGAAGGATATACGAAGATGTTTTAAAGAAAGAAAATGCAAATGCTGTAAACAGCCATTGAAGTGCAATCTCAGTATATCGAGGAAGCACTATTTCAAGGAGAGTAAACGAAAGCTTTCAATGAATATTTCATAGACATATTATTACCTGGCTAAAAGCATCAGAGTCTAGCTGGACGAGCGAAAGCTCGGTTAGCCGTTTTCTGTGCACTTGGAATGATCGAAAATTGTCACCGTTTTTGGAAATCAATACAAAATAGAATATGGTGCTACTTGCGATAATTCAAAGTGGCAACATATAAATGGTTGGACCCTAGATACGTAACACCCTATCCTCCATTCCTTGTACAAGTATTTCAAAAAAAAAAACAAAATGTTCAAAAATAATAAACACACAGACCAAAGGCGCATGCATAGGAAGTCGTATCAGTAAAATGGAGAATGAATGATAATTTATAAAAACAAATTATTTAATAACAAATCCCAAAAAGGTAGTACCCACGGGTCCTAAATGATTGAATACGTTATTTGCTATATAATTCGATTAGAATCAATTCACTTAAAAAATCATTGTTTTTTCTTTGATTTATTGTAATATTTAAAGAATTATTTTAGTTTTCTCTACACCTTTTTAACTTTTATTTGGTATTTATTTTTACTCTGACGGATTGCACAATATCATTTCATCATATTGATATTTGATCTATAGGTTCAATTTGAAAATGCGCATGCCTCCATGCATTTCTTTTGCGTCCTCAATCTTATACGCTTAATGCGTTTTTAATACATCTTTATCTTCTCTCGTTACCTTCCTTAGAGAAATTCTGTCTCGCGTATTTATCTCTGTTCCACGTTTCTTTCCCATCGATTAATGAATTCTGGCCTTTATTCAACTAGCCGTTAAAAAAGTCATATATTCCTTGGTGTCGCGTTGTATTGTCAATAGGTTAAAAAAAAAAGTCCAGTTGTCGGAACTTCCGGCTCTTGTAAATTAAAAACACGAGCATCACGAGGCATGATTGAACGGGAAAGTGGCGGCCATTGCGCCTCGGTGGTATAGAATCGCGTGGGATTAACTAAATAATAAGCGTGCGAAGCATAATGAAAAAAGATAAAAAGATTAAAGAAGAATGAAGTAATAAATATCACGCCGATACTGCCATATAGTATATTACGTAAGGAAAACAAGAATTTGGTACGATTTTCGCCATTTACAATTTTATCTCCCCTCCCCGTATACCCATCAGCGCTTCTTTCTTCTCGTCCCATTCGACTAGACTTTTTCTCGCCATTTTTTGTTTCACTTCTTCGTACACTGTCTTCTCTCTTCTTCGAGGAACCTTCGTTTGTTCACATTAAGCGCTAAGATCGTTAGTCAGTAAAGAAAGGGAGGAAAATAAAAAGTTAAAAGCGAGGTTAAAACGGTACAAAAGAATCATCTCCTATCGGTCAGTCGAAATTTACACATTGCGCATGCGCGCCGAAACGCCAGGAAGATCAGCCGAGCGTTCTCATTCGAATCATACATTACCATTCCCAATTGTACATTATGTTTAATCGATCTTCATCATAATTGATTATTATACTCGCGATGCCCGGAAACGACCAGTCTCGTCGTTCGTCATTTCCGGCGGACATGAACGCCGTCCGCTTCTAAATGAGCGACTTGAGTAGAGGTTTGAGAGAAGGGCATTTTTTATATACATACATATATATATGTATATATATATACGCATTAAATCATGACATTCAAATGAATAATCGTGCAGGATTCTCATTGTATTTACAAGATGCGAGAAGCATTTAAATTAAAAAAAAAAAAAATTATCGACCACTCTGATTCACCCGCGCGACAAAGAACGTAAAAAATTAAGGCACGCGTGCGGACACAAAAATACGCAAAATCACTAATTGCAAATAAAATTGTTGTTATTATACCAGGCCAAGACACACGATACAAGAGCTAAAAGCAGAAACAAGTATACACGCCGGTGAGAGAGCGGAGGGAGGATGCGTTTTCTTCTTCCTCTTCTTATTCTCATCCAAAGTTTAACGGGGGACATTGAAAAGTGCCTCCCTCTGCCCTCCCTTATCTTCTTTCTCGATAAACACCGTGGGGAATAATCTCGGTCACTTTCGAGTAACCATGATAATAACGCTAAGAATATTACTAATGATATAATTAGGATAACGACAATTTACGGTCGAATTAAGTGTTGCTTATTTTTTTATAATAAATTATTTAATTGCCACATACCGCTTTCTCCCCCTCCCATCCGGCCCTTGCTCCCTCTCAATAAAATCTACCTACCCCTTTATTCGAACTTACGCTCGTTCAACTCCTAACGCCCACTTCATCCTCCATCACCCACTTAACCCTTCACTCCTACTTTTTTTTCGCTCTCTAATCGTTTCATCCCTCTTCCTGGACAAAATCAATTTTTTGTTTACCCCAATCCTTATTAATTTCGTTCTCCCCTTCAATTTTTACACTCTTCCATTCATGCGCATATTCACACGTTATATATACACAGACACAATTACACACATCTCGTCGTGAAATCCCTCCATGCCCGCGAGGTAATCTTTGACACCCTTCGCCTTTTGAGCTGAACATAAAATGAAACCTGGAACTGGATTGTAATCGTGAATAAATTATAACGAGATAGACAGATTTAATTAGATAGTAATTAATTGTCCATGTGGGATCAAAACGTCGCTACACGGCCCTACGGTCATCGGTCACTCGTGCGTGCCCCGAGTGACAAATTCGAGTGCGTAGGTCGAGTGCGTATTCGAAATTGACGATTTTTCGCGCTTAAAATTTTTTCTTTTCCCATGAAGCGCGTACCATCGCGTTAGGCTTATTATCATTGGCCGATATACTATATTTATTTAGACAGAGACCGCGTGCCGACGAGAATCGATTTCTGGCAGCTGATATGAATCGAGGAACCGCGAGCCACGTGTCGAAGGACGATAAAAAAAATTGACAAAGAATAATGATAACAAAATACGAATGCATCGCGAGGAAAAGAATCGTGAAGTTAACGAAGGAAAGGGAAAAAGAAAAAAAAACAAAGAGAAATAAAAGAATACGAGCAGAGAAACGCATTCACCCGCTTCCCCACGTGGCTTATTAATACTCAAAAAGACACTGTCTACGTTCTAAGCGGAAGAAAAAAGGAAAATAATAATAATAATAATTGTAATGAAATCATATTTTATAAGAGGGTGTAATTCCAATAATACTATAGCGATTAAAAAGTGTCTACTAGACGACTATTAGGCCAGGTGGACGAATAAATAATAATTTTAAACGATTACGATAATATTTAATTATAACGATAATTAACAATATTATTTTTTAAGTGTAAGTTTATATAGTGTATACGTATGTGTATATATATACACACACAAATGAAAACATCCGAATACGTATGTATATACATGTATACGTATGTTAATAACCCACGTGCCCGAGAATTGCAATTCGATGATTTAACGTTTTTTTTTTTTTTCAATCTTTCTTTCCCCTATTTATTTTTTGGCGCCAATCACAAATTTTATTCTCCTTCCGTTATTGTCTCTCTTGGTCGGTCGTTAACGACCTTATGAAAAATCTCGACGTCCTTTGACACTTTCACATGGACAAACGTTCAATCGTTTATTGCTATTCTCGTCCACGGATACGTTAACGACTCGTTATTATTAATTAACAAGAATTAATAATAATTGCACTATATTAGTATAACAAACAATATTGTATGTCGTCGCTCCTATTCTGTAAATAAACACTGTACTGTATAAGATATATATCGAGAAAAATTCCTTTCGCTTTAATACGTCAATTATTTAATGACAAGTTACTACATACAAAGGAAGAAAAATCTGCAAATACCAAAATCTTAACGAAATTGATACTTTGATTCAATAGCCTTTTATTCGTTACAAAAGTTTATATAAAATAATTGTTTCATTGTAGCGCGTCCTGGATGGATGAGCACGTACATAGATAATATCGTCCCACACAATTCCTGACATGGAATGTCAATCGTGCTTATCTATTAATAATTCTATTCTTTGTCTAAATAACATGTGATGTATCGGATCCTTTCACCCGTATAAAGTCTATACGTTTCACTAAATATCTTTTATATTACTTTGTATCAAAAATAGTAAATTTAACAACGTCAAAATCTAATACGCGGCAACAATCCAAAGAGCCATATTTATGAATAATAGAAAATCTTCGAATAATACCGTGCCACGGTATTACAATTAAAACACAACGAAAAGTCTAACAATTCGATTCGATCGATAACAAAATTAATATCGTAATAACATTATTAATTGGTTGAATCAATAAGCTCCTATACATCTGTACGTCAATTAATCATAGTCAATAATATTGAATATCTACAGATTACTCTTGAGAAAAGGTTTAAGGTATCGATGGAAGGATTTATTGACACTTTCTTGATTCAGTGGACTCTTCATGGCCTCGTCGAAGAGTCTCTGATAAACATTTCCGTCGTAAGCACCCAGGGCGGAAGCTAAAATTTCATCGCGGATGTCAAAACCGTCGACTATACCAACGGCATTTGGACGTATAGCCAAGAGCACCTCCTCGAGACGCTTCTGTAAGGACGGCACGTCTTCGACGTTCAAACAGGAGAACTGTGTGAGGATGACAAGACAATAGTTTATACAAACAGATCTTAGAATCGACAAATAAAAAAAATAAAAAATACTTTCATATTCCTTCAGGACATTGATGGACCAATGAAACGTGGATGAAGGTATCTTTACGTACCCTGAGAAAATCACCAACTCGCTGCAAGACCCAGTAAATTGCATAAACTTCACAAAGCTGTACAAGAACCGCGTGCAGTTCCTTGGAAACAGTGTTAAGGCTCTTCACGGTTTCCGTGAATCTCATCACGATGAAGCCTCGACAATGAGCTTCGGCAGCTTGAGCTAATTCAATACTGGTATGATTCCAGGCGTCTTCCTGTGACAAGCCACTACGTACTCTCCTATCCATGTTCTCCGTAGCCAAACGGATTTTACTTTAACCAAAGAAACATCATGATTAAGTATCAGTTACTGAAATTTCAATGACTAGTTTGATCTGCTTACCCTGCAGCCACAGCTTGATGAGCATGAACAATACAAGTCAATGTATTCTTCCAAGGTTTCTGTTGGACTCCTCGTGCAACATTGGCAAAATATTTAACCGTAGATGGCAAAGGTTCCCCATTAATGGCTTGTCTCCATGTCTTCATTAAATACCTAGCTGTTTGTAACAGCATGACAGTGTTCTCGCCCTCGTAAGTACAGACAGCGGTCACGAGGCCATAAGTTCCTGGCAAATTACTTGCGTCCATATAACCATGACCGCCACAAGACAAGCGAACTTGTTCTATGCCGGTAGCTGCGTCGGAGGACGCTACAGCTTTAAGACAGCAGGATAAAGCGTGTAACTGCAGAAATATTCATAGTAGTTAAAATCGAATGAGACAAATTTCTATTACTTGTTCGATTTCAAATGGAAAACGTACTTCTGGCAATTTATCTAATTCCCCTTCCTCGAGCTCTGCTACAACGTTGTTGTACATTTCCCAAATCCAAGCAGCAGACAGGGTAAAGGCAAAGACCGCTGCCAAATTTGGAAATAGTTTATACTGTTGCGTCAAGTAATCCATAATTTGGGATTCTGGCTCACTGAAATTTGTATATGTATAAGCATCACGTGCTAAACACTGGTAGTCATAATCAGTCTTTGAACTGTTATATGGTGGTGGTGGTAATGATGATGATGATGATGGATATACATATAATGACTATTCGTTTTATATGGAAAGATATTGTACTTGTTAGTCTACAACTTCTCTTACTCCGTTTTTATTTGACTCTGACGTCTGACAGCGCTGTATCTCACGGCTATCGTAACTGCCTTTGACAGATACCTAGCTATGTCACGCACCAAAACAACGCGTACAAACATCATTGTGCCATAGGTCAGTTTATCGCTTGGTGCTTTCACGTAAGTTCCATCCTCTAATACCTAAAATCATCGATAATGATTCTCGACTCAGTAATCAAAGAAATTATGATTATCTCCGTTTGGTGAATCACCTGTGAATTTTTCATCAACATATGTTCCCTCGGTATCCTAACACTCTTGAAACCAAGAAAGCCATTGTTCGTTGCGTTCATTCCTAGCTTCGTACCAATCTCACCAATCTGTATTCCTAAGAGAGAAAACAATTTCATTGTTGACAGATAAAGTCACAAAAACTCGCTGCCTGATAATATACATATATATATATGTATATATATCGGTCCGACCGTGTAAACATTCTGGTATATGACTAAGCACTTCTTTTTTGTTTCATCGATGGACACACAAAAATTCTTAATCACACTGTTGGCTGAGATTGCATATTATACATGTGAACTTAAATCGTCATACGTGATTCCAAGGATAGCAATACAGTGAAACACGCACCAGTCATTAACGAGGAATTATAGGGATAAAAAATATTATATACCTGGTAGAGGTTCGTGTGTGTCTTCGTCTCTGAGTTGTACAATAAATGGATGAATACCTTTGCACTGTCCATTTATATATAACTGAGCGACGACCACTGCATAATTTGCCGTTTGACCCACTGAAAATAAAATTTATATTAAATACTATAAAAAGAATATCATTAGTGATTTATTAATTTGAATCACACTAATATCATATTACTCACAGCCGCCTGGCCACCATTTATAAGACGTTAAGGTAGGACTGTTTAAAATGAACTCTTTCGTTAATGGATCATACGTGGCTGTCGTTTCTAATCCTCTGATAAATGTTCCGTGACCAAGTTCCGTCTAAAAAATTCATCATGATTTAAAAATAATGATTGAAATATATCAGCGTAAAGAATTTATTAACCTTTTGACTTTAAATGACCAGTCTCACTCGTCATCTAATTTGATCTAATGCCAAAGTATACAATGACGCACTACACTCGCAATGAGATTTGAAATAGTAATTAATCATATGACAATGGGTTGAATACACTTTAGAATTATTAACCTGGGCATAAGTTCCAATGATGCTACAAGTCCAAGCTCGGGAAATCCAATATGCTTGCTGCTCAATAGTTCCCTGGCCCATTATAGCAGGGATAAACATTACGTAATGTAACGTTAATGGATTTCCATCCTTTAAAATAGCTGAACCCAGCATTCCACCCAGAACCTCCCTAAGAACCAATTAAATGTTTGTAACCGCTGTTTAATAATGTTGAATTGATGAAAAATATTTATATCGATTCATACGAAAATACATCCATGCTGCCTCTGCCGGTGTCTTGAAGATGCTGCACCTTTTTCAGTACTATGCAACCCTTACGTACAGCATCCTCGTATACTTCCTTGTGACTCTTGTACTTGGCAGATATGTCATCGTGCAACTCAGGATCACTGAGAAAATATTCCTCTGCGATCAATTAGAAACGGGTAATTACACCACAGGTGAAATTTTTTTGTTTGTCAAGCGTGTGACGTAAACCGCAAGTAATGTATGTACCGTGTCAATAGTCATTTAAACGAACACTCAGATTTGCATATGTAATTGACATGATATGCAATTAGTCCGTTATGAACAATGAAATGACCAATCAATAATTATATTCAGTCGATCGATACGAAACAATAGTATATGCACAGCGTTACTTGATGGAATATAATATAATTAAGAATTAAAAAGCTATTTTAAAAGTGAACAGAAAAAGATACTGGAAATCTACTGCATTTACGTCCTGTTCATAATTAAATTAATTGTCGCCAAATTTTCCGCATATCATGCATACTTTAATGTAAAATATAATATTATTCTTGACGCGCTATGAGATCAGTGATTTGTAGAACAAAAACAAAACTCATGATTAATGAAAGAGATAAGAAACAGTTTTTTCCTCGAACGACGTAATTTTCGCAACAGCAAAATTTCATACAGAAAACATGACCTTATAGATTGTACGATTGGAGTTTGTACTGCTTTTCTAATCCTGGAATTTTATTTAATACCAAAAGCTTTGTTTGAAATGAAAAATGTTATCAAGCTTTTTTTTTTAATTTCCTCTAATGTGATAATCAATAAAAAATTTAGAATTGTCGCAAGCAAAAGTGATAACATGTATAACAATATAAATATACTATCTTATCTTTCTACAAAATTCTTAATTGAATTGTGAATGTCCATCATCAGTTTCAATGCCAGAAGAGAAAGTCGACATTACAATTAAGCAAATTGATATAGAAATATACAGGGTGAAAGTTCGACTATTCGGAAGGTCTTTTGCTTTTAATAAAATCGTAAAGTACCTCTTTCGCGACGTAAAGCTGTTTTCTCCGCACTACCGTCCAGGTAATGTGTCAGTTCAAGAGGATCGAACGTGCATCTTTCACGTTCACGTAGCAGATCTTTGTTTAACGTCGTCATTGTTAACTGATGGTTTAATGACTCGATGCCACGACGCTTGGAAATGTCTCCGAACAGTTTCACTTCTCAATGCACATTAGCGGAGTTACTTGCTTTCACTTGAATGTGAAACCACAGTCACCACCGAGCTCGGAATGGCAACTGCATTTAACATCGCTACTACTGCTGATTTTTTTTCATTCTATTTTTATAAAACGATGTACACTAGAGCCACCTCTCTTGAGTTTCAGCAACTACCTCATGAGTATTTGGAATAATTCTTTTACGTACTTCGATATTATCGCATGAATCCATCGTATAATGAATTATTACGTTATGTAGTGTTATGTCGACGTGTTTGAAGCGTTTGAAAAAATAATGAGGGTGCGCGCGACCCCTGAAAGATACGAAAATTTTAGGCGCACCCAGTGCCGGCTCTAGTGCACTCAATGACATTCCATTTGGGGCACCATGTCTGTGATTTTAAATCCATGTATATAGAAAATGATATATCGTAAAAGAATGCATTGAATAGATATCACTTTGCTCAATAAGAACATATTTCTGGTTTTATTTATGGATTATTAACTTTTATGAAAATATTATTTCTTTATTTGCGTGGCGATCTGTTATTCTTTGGTTGTACCGACGTATATCAAACAGGAACGAGTTTGTGAGTAAGCTGAGTCAACCGAATATTAATATTAATTAATTATATATTAATGCGATAAATATGTAATGTAAATGAGAGTGACAATTTTTCAAGAATATTTTAAAGTCAATTGAACTTTGCTGAGTTTCATTTTGTACAATTTTTGTATCTCATTTGAGTTCGATAATAAGGAAACATTGGAGCGACCATCTTGCTTTTCTTTACCACGAAGGACTCGGAGGCTCCGTCATGAGGTATACGTTTCCTGATGAAATTTAAAGTTTTAGCTAGATGTATCGTTCAGAAATAGTTTTGTGGTTTCTAAATGGGACAATTCCAAACTCTGTATCAATTAGTAAAATTTATTTTACGTGGATTCAGTGAATTACACCCTAGAACTGTATTGTTCTAAAGTGTTGATAGTGACCACATGGCATGATGTCGGAAATACATGATGTGATAAATTATGTGATGTTTCTTTGATTACTGACTCCGCTATTCTATCATTTTTACACAGTGATACATTTTATTATGATGCTTCTTACTGAAAAAGTATTCCATAATGTAACACTCACTTTTTTTTGTTTGCAGTTCTTTAAAGTTACAAAAGAGGCTAGCAGCCTCGGTAATGCGATGCGGCAAGAAAAAGGTTTGGCTGGATCCTAATGAAATCAATGAGATCGCTAACACCAATTCTCGTAAGTATTTATTTCGTGTATTTTATGCATAATAAATTTATAATGTATTCAAAGAATACAACTACTCCAATTTTGAGACTTGTTAATTGACGGAGGAAAATCTGATACATATAAGGTCTGCGACTAACCTTTAGTGTTAATATCTTTCAATGATATACTTCTACTACAATTTACATTGATGTTTCTAAATCTTTGTTTAACCTAGTAACGTTATTCTTATTAATTTTTTTTAACAGGCCAAAACATCCGCAAGCTTATTAAGGATGGTTTGATCATTAAGAAGCCTGTCGCTGTCCACTCTAGGGCTCGCGTGCGTAAGAATACTGAAGCTAGACGTAAAGGGCGTCATTGTGGTTTTGGTAAAAGGAAAGGTACTGCGAATGCACGTACTCCACAAAAGGTAAGAGCAATAAATAATGTTTAATTATAAATAAATCTTTTAGAACATCATGCAATATTGTTTTTCAATTAGTATTATTTATTTTGCTATAATTACAATATCATATAGTTTCCAATTTTACACAAAGTACTTTGTTATTATAGGATTTATGGATTCAACGTATGAGGGTACTTCGTCGTCTTTTGAAGAAGTATCGCGAAACCAAGAAGATCGATAGACACCTTTACCATTCTCTATACATGAAGGCAAAGGGTAATGTGTTCAAGAACAAGAGAGTCCTGATGGAATTCATCCACAAGAAGAAGGCAGAGAAAGCTAGGGCAGAGATGCTTTCTGACCAGGCTGAGGCTCGTCGTACGAAGGTCCGTGAGGCACGTAAACGAAGGGCCGAACGTATCGCTATGAAGAAACAGGAGCTTCTCCAGTCCTACCAACGTGAGGATGAAGCTGCAGCAGCGCAAAAGAAGTAATTGAACACCATAAGTTTTATTGTATAAATAAATGACAAAAACTACAACAAACCATTCCGTTCCATCTTTGTTAATTTTACCCTGAAAAAGAACCATTCCAAAGTCAGACTGCAGAAGATATAAAAGTAATTTTGTTTTCTGTTCTGTCTCTATTATATAAAATTTAATAAAGAACTTCTGTAGTGATTTAAATATATTATAAAAAGAACTGATATTTCGCTACATAAGCAAAAGCGTTCAAAAAATTGAGTAATATTATTCAAACTAATTTGATAAATTG
>JARPRG010000294.1:2310400-2349396 GCA_031001745.1 Hartigia nigra
TTTGTAATTTTATATTTTACACTTACAGCTGTTTATAGTGTGGATGTATGGTATTTATAAGCGAAAAAACAAAATCAATGTGACAGGTTAATTTTGTTTTACAGATGTACACTGTTATTTCGAATAGAATTTGATAATAATTTTACAAACAGATACAATAAGTAAAAAGATATATACTAAGAGTGAACTTTTACAGTGTTCATTGCAATCTGATACTTATTTGTCAATGATTGAGATTTATAGCAATTGAGGTTACCTGGTCATGCAATGGCTAGTTAGTGCAAATACAGTTCTATTATTATTACATCAGTTTCACGGAATCTTTATAATGAATATGTATTAGACAGCAAATTTTCTACTTATGGCATTGAACTATATAAATTCTACTGTAATTGTTCATTCGACTAAACAGTAAGACTAAATTGGAGTATATAAATTGTATTGGTTTTCCTAGCTGGATACATTTAATGTCCCTGGTCTAAGCTTTGATACATTGACGATGGAGCAGCAGGTACCAAATAGTGTAAAATTGCATTAAAATGAAAGTTGAAAGTTTGGCTTATCGGTACATTTTTGTCACTGTCCTGAAAAACATAGATATGTATATTATTATGTAGTAGATCATAGTACATACCGATAAGTAGAACTTCTTAAATTTGGTTTTGGTGTGGAATCCTTTCAATCATCTTTTGCATGTTGTGACTAATAGATATCTTTATAAAGATATTCTGTTTTGGGTTACCTTTACTTATGTTACAGACTATGCTGAAAAAGTAATTAATGAGTTATTAAGTACAAATCATTATTTTGAAATTATTTCAATTACTTCATCATATACATAAAAAACTAAAATTTGTACCACTATTTGTATTCGTTACAAAATTCTTAGATGCTCGTCATTAATATTCATATGAAATAAGGAATTATATATTTTTCATCCTTGTTCTGTTATATTTTCTCTTCAGCTAAAACTATATTATATGCCATGCTTGTAGTATTCAATGCCTGAAGTATTTTAATGTCTAAATTGGTTTTTCATCCAAGCCATAGAGCTTTTAAATAGTTCAAACATTTACTTCTCTTGTTGCCTCCATTTTTTTCAATAATTCTTAATGTGCAGTAGGTATTTTATGTTTCTACCAACTTTTCTTGGCCTGTACACATATCCTTTATTAATGTCACCAAGGCATCCCTATACCAAAAAGAATTAACGATATGAATACAGGCCTTTGCCTCGAAAATTCCTGTTTCAGCCACTTCTAAAAGCACGTACTGTAATATCGTTTTTAGTCATTCGACGACGTAGAGCCAAAAAAGATTACACGCTCTAAGGCAAGACACCTACGAAGAAAGCGTTTGATCCTCGCACGCAGAGCTGCAGAAAATAATTTATCAAATGCTTCCAAGGAGACAAATGTCGAGTTTGCAGAAGAGAGAATCATCGATAGAAGCCAAGAACGAATTGACACGGAGGTGCTGACAAAATCAAAGGCACGAAGATTAAGGAACAAAAAGAAATCTGATTTACTCAAGCATCCAAATCAGTCATCTGAAAGTTTTTCAGATCCGGATTCAAGGTCCACAAATTGCTGTGGTAGCTCAGTTAACTTTCTCAGACACGAGAACAATGAATACTCTCAGAATTTTTACGGTGTAGAAGTAAATGACGTTAAAGCTTGTTCTAACGATGTATCATTGTTAAACAATAAGTTAGAAGAAAATCCTAATCAGGATAATAAAGGTATTTCTAGTAAGAATATTAAAAAAGTCTTATCGACTAAGGAAGAGCATCACAATCATAGAGTATCGGTTGATTCGAATGGTGATGAACACCAATTAGGTGAACAGTTAGTAGAATCTGAAGGAAGTGATACTACTAAGACTGTGAGCGATAATTCTATCAAATCTAATTTTGATAATAAACACCTGGAAAAAATTCAAAGTGACTTTCAAAAGCGTCAGAATAGGGATAAAATTATAGAATTTTCTGTTAAACCGAACAAGCAAAAGTCCATAGATCAAATCGATCACAGTATCATAGAAGACACCAAAAATAATTTAGAGCCAGCACCTGTAATTGCGAAAAACAAAATGAATCCTGAGCAGAAAACAAGAGAGCAAATAAAGGCAGAACGCGAGGCAAAGAAAACAGCAAAGGCTGCAGCTAAGTTAAAAGCCAAATCGGAAACGAAATGCGAAAAAAAAGAAGTCAGCGAGCCAAGTGGTAATAATGCAGCTAAAGTCGAGAAGAAAGTTGTCAATTCTGAGACAGTAAAAACGGAAAATACTCCACAAGTAAAGGAAGTCTTAAGGACGGAAACGAAAAAAGTCCCAAGTGTGCCAAGTAAGGAAACTGCATCTGAATTAAAAGCGGAAGTGAGTACCGAAGGCAAAAGTAAAGCCGAATTGCGTGCGGAACGACGAATGAAGCAGGAGGCTCAGAGAGCTGCAAAGCAAGAGACACTAGCTCAGAAAAGTAAATCAAAAATAACAGAATCACTAAAGCCAGTTGAGTCTGCGTCAAAGACTGGTGAGTCTGCAATAAAGGTTGTTAGAAAAGTTATAATTAAAGAGAATCCACACGAAATTAATCTCTTTAAGCATCTTTATCACAGCAGAGAATCATCGTTGATTAATATGCCAACATTAAACTGTAATATTCATCCTGCCATAGTCAGGCTGGGTGTGCAGTACGCAAACAAGATTATTGTAGGTAGCAATGCCAGATGTGTTGCTCTTCTAGCTGCTGTTCAGCAACTTGTTCAGGACTTTGAAAGACCTTCGCAAGCTGACTTTACTAGAGGCTTGGAAGCAAGTTTACAGGAATGTTCTGCATATCTACATCACTGTAGACCATTGGCTGTTTCTATGCAAAACGCCTTGAGGCATCTCAAGGGACAGATGACGCGATTACCATCTACTATATCAGATAATGAAGTGAGTATATTTATAATATTAGTGCTAAGTACTATCTGATGGCATTTTTTGAATTTCTTTAGGCCAAGAGTGTGTTAGGAAATGCTATAGATACGTATATCCAGGAACAAATTCATTTAGCTGATAAAGCAATATCGATTACAATTCAAACAAAAATCTCAAATGGGGATGTTATACTGACATATGGATAGTAAGTAATAACGTAATGTTGATGTTTAGTTTACGTTTTAAATGTATCACTTCTTATAATCTTTCAGTTCTTCACTAATTCATAAAATATTGTGTGACGCACACACAATTGGTAGACAATTCAGAGTTGTTATCGTAGATGGGAGACCATGGCTAGAAGGGAAAGAATTATTGAGAAGATTAGCAAAGCACGGAATAGAGTGTTCCTACGTATTAATAAATGCTCTGAGCTTCATAATGCCTGAGGTTAGTTCTAGATTGTTGAGAAAAAATCATTTTTCAGGATTACGAAGTAACATTCTATTCCTAGGTCAGCAAAGTTTTTCTTGGAGCTCACGCTATTTTAGCCAATGGAGCAGTCATGTCTAGAGCTGGTACAGCTCAGGTAGCTCTTATGGCTAAAGCTTTCAATGTACCAGTTTTGGTTGCCTGCGAAACACACAAGTCTTGTGAACGAGTCCAAACAGATTCAATCGTTTATAATGAAATTGGTAAATGATTATTTCTTCTGCAATTCATACCAAATATGTATCTGCGATAGAAAATAATAAGAATTATCATTTGATTTCCTAGGTGATGCTGATGAACTCACACACAATCTTCTCCATAACTCGAAGAAGTCTTTTCTGGCTAACTGGAGGGCTAAAAAGTCGTTAAATCTCTTGAATTTGACATACGATGTCACCCCGGCTGATTTAGTTACAGCCGTTGTTACTGAATTAGCCATTCTTCCCTGTACCAGTGTTCCTGTGATTTTGCGAATCAAGCCAACTGACATATAAATCTTATCTCTATTCTGGGTATGTTTCACAACTTACTACAAGTACTGTGAATATCGTCGTCTCTTTTTTTCCCTCCTTAATGTATCTACAAAAAGATTTTACATTGTTTACTTGCAGTGAGTTATGAAGCACATCCTCTAACATGCTCGTTTCGTTATACTAACAGTTTTTAACTGGAAAACTTATAATCGTAGGATTTCATTAGCAGATTCATCTACGCGATCATTGAGCTACTGTCATCGTACGTCGCATTCTGTACTTTTGAATAAATCTCTTTAGAGAAAAGCTCTTATTTGTTGTCTTATATATTTGTCTATTTTAGAAAAAGAAAACTCGGTCGATGCAATAGGTAGAAAAATTTGAGGACAAAACTAAGATGAAGCATATAAAAAATGCAGGTGGCGTTGACTGAGCTGTTGAAGCTGTATTGAAGTAATGCGACATAACCTACGTTTGAGCAGCATGTAACATAACATAACATAACCTGTACTTCAAATATAGTTTGATATGAAGTATGAAAAATGTTTAAGTTCGCAAGGATGTGGAATAATTATATACTTCTTCGTAATACGATGAAGCAATTGACAGTTTATCCAATACGTTTTCATAATTCATCTTCGAAAATGACCGAAGAATATCAACGTATTTTGGTGTGCAATCTCAAGATTTCAGAAGATGTAGCAGCAGAAATTTTAAAACGACATAACCGTATATTATTAATTCCCAAAGATCAAGTTATAGATTCCTGTGAAATATTTAAAGTAAGTCAATAGTTCACCGAGTGTGAATTAAAACAATAAGCTTGTCGATTATATCTTGCACACAATAGACTTGTAATACTGTCTTTCAGGAGGTAAATGATAGTGAAGAATCGGTTTTTATAAATGCTGAAATGTTAAAAGTACATCCGACTATTCTACGTCATAGAATTGTTCTCCTTCGGGAATTCGGTGTACCCGTTGTACAAGGGGATTTTGTAAGAAAGTTAGTATACACTTTATGGTTTGCTTTTGTTTACCATTAATTAATCCATATGGATATCTTTACTTTACTTTTTTTATTAACCTCTTGAAATACTGTATAGCATGAAATTAAACTATGTATTTACAGCTTTATTCAGATGATGAAATTTCCAGTGGATATATTTAAAGCATATGTCAGAATCGATCCTTCCGTAAATATTGCAGAGAACTTATTGAAAACCTTGTTTGAAATGCCACCCCAAGATATATATACGATAAAAACTTCAGAGTTTATGACTGTGAGGGAATGCTACAAAGAGTGTTTACAATATTACTTGCGGGTTACATTTCATATGTCAGATGAAGAACTAAAAAAGTCTCTTACTGCATACCCAAGATTGCAGTTGAAGAGTTTTACTCTGATGCACGAAACATTGAATTTTTTAAAAAATGAAGTGGGAATACCCTTATCAAAAGTAAGAATCTTCACAAATCTAAGAAATAACAATTTTGTACGATTAGCAATGACATACAACTTGTCCCTGTTACTTTTCAGATACGAAAGCATAATTATCTTTTGTACAGTAATATAGAGAATATAAAGCAAGGACTGGCATTGAAAACGTTAGCTGGTTCGGATATACATACATTTTATTTAAGATGTCCAAAACTTTTAACAATAAAAGTGGAGAAAATACTGGAGATGATGAGAGTACTAAAAGTTTTTCAAATTCCGGATGTATCTATACAGAAATGTCCAGAAATATTTACACTGAGTCCCGAAACTGTAAAGCAAAGACTTCAGGATATATTGGAAACACCAGAATTCAGTATACTGATCAATCATCCTAAAATATTACGCTTGATTCACTATCGAAACACAACGCAATTGCGCCTCGAGTATCTTAAGGAAATCAATTTGCATCCTGCGAGTCTTCAAATACTCCTGACCACTAAACATCTTTTTCAGAAGTATTAATACTTCCAAATTATACAAATTCACAGCATGGAACTAAATACTACAATTAATTTCCACGTCATTCTTTAGATTTACAAAGGAGAGAGTGGATCTTTCAAAGTATCAAGATGTCTTATATTACTTGGAAGGAAAGCTGATGCAAAACAAGACAGACATAAAAAAGAAATTGTCAAAACATCCAAATTGGCGTCACGTCTCGATAATCTCGGTAGATAAAGTATACCAGTATCTGAGCAAGATTTATACAAACCAGCAAATTTTTGACAGTCTCTACATCCTATTGTATCCATTGTAAGACCACAATTTATTCTAATCAAATTCACAAAGTCTAATTATACTTCTAGACGACTAAAGTTTAAGCTAGTTTTATTTGTCCTTTGATTTTACAGGGATGATGTCAAAGCTGCTATATTAAAGGCACGAGTCTGCAAAGTGACTGGTGTCCTTTCGTTATCTCCAAATGATATTTTAAATTTGGCTGTGTATTACATGGAGAAGGATTATCACTTCTCTGGAGACGGCATTTGGACAGAAGAAATGCCGGATTTTCAGTCACGCATGCAGAAGAAACGGTTTGGCTGCAATTCGTCGAACTCATTGTCGTTGGATGGATTGCCTACGGATCCAAAAAGTTTTAATGATAATGTTATTCACGATTATATCGAAGTTCCTGAGATACCAGAAGAAACTGATTTGAAAATAAATCATAGGACATGAGTATAGGAGCATGATACATCGTTTCATAAATAAAAGCGTACTTTAAATAGCCAAGTCATTAGTACTATTTGCATATTACACATTAATTTCATCATTCTCATCATTACTATATTTAATAATCTCAGGTATTTCTCGTCAACTACTTTACCGTCGGTATTAAAAAAAAAAATAAATAAATGAAACAAACTCTTAATGATTTTTCAAAAATGACAGGTTTACAATTATTCTACAGTTCACGATGTACTTCTTCTAAGTTTTATTAAAAAGGAGTATTCAATACAAAATGTGACATAACCTTCATTAAGATTCATACTTATACTGCTAAGGCACGGTGAAACGCCACATACGAACGATTTTCAATCATGTCGAATGGATTGATTAACAATAATACAATTTCGAGTAAGTTTATTTCTTATCAGTAGAATTTTTGGCATAGATGACTATAGCGAGCATTTTGGAATAACAGTAGCGTAGAAAAAAAAGACTCTTCCTAGTAAACCTAATCATTCCATTCTATTATGAGCATAAGTGAATAGTAATTGTACATATGAAAGCAAGTACAAAAAAAAAGATGTAACGAATAAATTTAAAAAATACTTTTCAATACCCATCATTAAGATCTACTAGAGACTCGATAAAGAATGTGCCTACTGATATAAGCTTGCAATGACTTAAGGCTAACTAATTTACAGAAGGATGATCTACAAATGCATAAAGTTAAAAGACAAAAATAAAGAGAGACAATCAAATATTGAGACGCTTATTTTCTAGCGAGGCACGATAAAACCGGTAACTTCGATCCTTGGACTTCTGACAAGGCACTGGCAGCGAACGTATCATCGACCGATAATAAGATCGACAAGAAGGATTTAGTAAAACAAATTTCGCACCCAAGGAAATTTCTTCAAAAATAAAAGAAATTCATCCGATAGGAGCTTCGCGTCTCAAAGAGAAAAGAAAAATTCACTCTCGATTCTCCGATAGGATAAATTTGTAAAATTTCCAAGTTATCAATCAACAGTATCATACAGCATGATAACGTCTTAATAAAAATAAGAGTACTGTCAAGAGTACATAACAGGTGGCGCGTCAACTGTAAAATCTAGACCCGAACCCGAGGGTTCGAGTCAGTTCAAAAAAGGAGGCAGCTGGACGTAACTCTGTTGACTTGTCGGTTCACTTTTGATCAAAACTTGATCCTTGAGACCCTGGCGTCCGGGTGGCGAGTGCATACCGTACTCTTGCTTTTGGTCCTGCTGCTGGGAATAATCAGCCTGATCATGTTGATACTTTTCCGCCGGACTGAGACCGCTTACGTAATCCAACTGTTTATTCTGCTGATGTTCGTCCTCTGACATGGAACCAGCCAGATGAGTCGGTGGCGAGTGAGTGGTAACCATTGTCTGATAGTCACCACGGGTCAAAGGTGGTGGTGGGCTGTTATTTGCGTTCATGTAGTCCTGATGAACGCGCATGGTGTTGCCTGACGGCGTTGAGAAAAGCGAAGTGTCGTGCTGGGGTAACATGGTAGCGTATGAATATGCTGACCCATTGTTACTTGGACCACCAAAAGAGGTCGAGTAAGGTGAATTGGATGGACTCAGAAGATTCAGATGAGGCGCCAGGTCATAAGGCGTTGAATACGCCCAAGCGTCGGGGGGCGCCGCTGCTGTCGTCGGTGACGTAAATGGATTCAGGCTATTGTTCAAGGACGTGAAAGATCCTGTCAAACTAGGACTGGCTGAACCTGCTGCCATGTAACCGGCTGTTTTGCGTGGTGGCTCTCGCTTACGCCATTTGGCACGACGATTTTGAAACCAGACCTGCACTCGGGATTCTGACAGACCCAATTTCTGCGCCAACTCTTCCCTCGCGAATACATCTGGATAAGGAGCACGCTCGAACGCTCGCTCCAATTCGTCCAGTTGATAAGCGGTGAAGGTTGTTCTGAAAATAAACATTTTATTTTCTTCACTTTCTGGAATTTCTTTATATTTATCAAATCTGATTTTATCGATTTTGTGGTTTAACTATTTGAATCTGACTAGTGTCTACGTTTCAAAGGGTTCTGAGATTCTTAAAATCTTACAAAATTGCACGTGTCGAATGAGATAATGGATGTCAATCTAAGGTCAATGGAAATTAATCTCAAGGTCATGTCTCCAGAGGATGACAAACCCGATGTTGTAACGCGACCCAATTTTATTTTCAAGATACGATCGTAAGAGACGGATTGGGGTTTGAAATGCATATTTTTTTTAAATCTAAAAAAAAATCTATACCACTAACGGACTTATAGGTCTCCCTATAGCGTATTAGTGTAGGCAGTAAAACAAGCCTGGATGAAAATGGCTTATCGAAAAGATCTAAATGTTCCATTTCGTACGTAACAAAAAGTTCGACTGACCACATGTCGTCTCCGTCTTGTCGAACAATTTAGCCCTGCGTGACCATCGCGGTAAAAAAGGTGAAGGCATGCGGCGCCATAGGGGACCCTCATGTTATTTCCAAATTTTACGTGCACGCGGAATTTAATTCCTCCATAGCTATGCAATTTCTATAGTGAGATATGCGCGGACGTAAAATGATACACACCTGGTTTTCTTTTTCTTGATTCCATTATTATCAGTCTTCTTTTTAGAATCCTTTTTGGCAGGCTGACTCTCACTGCTCACTGAAAAGTCACCAAATTCGCGTTAACCTTTATCAACGGATACTGAATCGATTTGACTTGATCGTTTATCAGCAGGAATTCACAGAAAATGTTTGCACACTGAATATATAAAAAATTTGAGAAAAAAAAAGGGGTCAGAACTTAATTTCGAAATTTTCTCTATCTACTACCTCGAAAAATATTTTGATTTATTCCATTAATGCTCAGCATCCAACACTTTCTCATTTCTTGATTGACCGAATCCCAAATCAAATTCAAAACCACACCGGGACTCGATTCGCGTCATCCTATCTTAACGTCTCGAAGTTCCACGATATACTGCAGTCCGGAGAACGTATCGCCATTGAGCAATTAGGGTTGTTTAGCTGGTTAAGTCATCAATTTGTTCCTGATTTACACTGATTATTTACAAAGCATCGTAGAGGGGATAAGGATTGTCATTTATCTATATCGAGATTTATTTGTATATCGTCATTTAATGATTTTTCGAAAAATCAAACAACGACACAATGACCCGGGTAGAATGTAAGGTTAAATGAAAAATTAAGCAACATTACAATAAATAGAAAAAAATTTTCAAATCAAGCGTCGAGTAACATTTTTTTTTTAATACCTGGAGCAAGAGCATTCATAGGATCATCAGGTTTCCTCTTCAAGGAATTGCTGATCTGTAATCCCTGCTGAAGGGTCGTAGAGGTTGGGGTAGCAGGCGTAGAGGTTGACGTGGTGACGTCCTGTGCCTGAGGAAGAGGCGCGTACATGCCGGCAAGCTCGAGTTCCTTGAGCTCCTTCTGCTGCTGCTGCTGTTGCTGCTGCTGAAGGTGATGATGTGTAGCTTGATGATGAGACGGAGGACTGTTCGATGAATCGAGCTTATGAAGATGACCTCCGGGTGGCATAAGGTCGCCGGCATGATGTCCACCATGGAGTCCAAGCATTACTTGGATACTATGAACCCCAGTGCCACCCCTGCCACCAAAGTCAGAGAAGATGGGATCGTCGAAGGGTCCACCCTCCATGATGAAGTTGATATAAGGATCCAGGTGGGTTGATTAAAGGTCGTCGACGCTGTCAGCGGCTTACAGGTAAGTTTTACTTGCTCGACGTAAAAGTGGAAAGCAAAGGGGTTTGATTTTTTGGCTTTGGTGCACTGGCCGGGAGGGGTGTTCACTTAAGCAATTATGCAAAAACGAGGATGATTGCCGCGCCGCGTAATGGAATCTGAACCAATTGCGATCAATTGTTGCGGTTATGATTAATTTTGATTAGTTTTAACCGAAGTTAACGAAGTGAACTAGTTGTGCCGGACCTTGCTGCTCGACTGATCCTGCAGTCGCGGAGTGCCGTCCGGTACGGTCACTCGTCTCATCGGCGAACTGAACTAATCATTCTATACTCACACACATTTATATTTTAACGAGAGCCCCGCGAGCTCTGCCCCCACACAACTTAACTGGCCAATAGACGAGTCTCGTTCGGTGCTGCCTACTTCTGGTTGGGCAGCGATATGCGGGCCGAGACCAGCCTCTACTTAGGGACTCACTACTCTCTGACGCTATCGCGGGCTTCTGTGCTGCTTCTTGACTCTTGTCGCATTGCTCAATGGTGGAAATTCACTCGGAGAAGAGGGAGGAAGCTGCTAATAAAAACGGTCCAGTGATACTGACTATGCGAATGATTGGAGGAGAGAATCAGGAGAGGGATGCTTCAAGAGCATGGCCAACTTTTTACTTGGCACTTGCGTGAGAATTTCTTACTTTTCTTTTTCCCACTTTCACATCATTTTCCACGACTCACCCTTACGGATTTATCATTAATGACGTATAGTGTATCCATGCTCCATACAGTAACAGATATACGTTACTGATGTGCGTACAATTCCTTAAGGGTAGTACACTACAGTAAGCTTGTATTACCCTGTAATATTTTCTTACAGATACTTAATTGTATAATGGTATATAAATAATTAAGGAATTTCAATAAAAGCATGTATCATCAATTCCAATTTTATTTCATAACATCCACAATTCCAATGACAATACTGTATCTATATATTTATCATACGCAATTCGTCGTTCCATTAGAATAGACATATTATTTTCAAAAATCTTTGCCTTGCCTTTTATTTTTCTATCTTTATCCCACGATCGTCCCTTACGTAGAGCACGTCTTTACTGAACATTCGTTAAATTCTTAAAATTTGACAAACATCATGAACACTCATCTGAATCCAATCAATACGCAATGCTTGTAACACGTTCATAC
The DNA here is from genome assembly GCA_031001745.1 of Hartigia nigra. NCBI lineage: Eukaryota > Metazoa > Arthropoda > Insecta > Hymenoptera > Cephidae > Hartigia > Hartigia nigra. The sequence continues at coordinate 2,321,906 of JARPRG010000294.1, forward strand.
CACAATCAGACCACAGTAATATAAAAATACTTATAATCATAATAATCCATGTAAAGCACTAATTTGTATTATCTATATTAATTGTATGTTATACAAAAAAAAATAATATAAACGATGGCCAAAACAAGAGCTGACTTGCAAGTCAAGTACCAACTGAAAAGCAGCACAAGTCATTTCCGTTTTGCGAAGCCGCGTGCTTCCGCTAATCGCACACAGAGAATCACATGTAGTCCCCGAAATACACTAGCAAGGTTTTACGAGTTTCTAAAAAAAAAAAAAAAATCGTTAGCACTGATTTTCGATGATCGATCGATCCCGATCGGCGCCAAAATAATTTCCAATACGCATCGAAGAAGATAGCACCAAATACACGTCGAAGAGATCCATGTCCGTTGACCGGCAGCATGGCACTGAGGCTCTTAAGCGCAGCCTCAATGAAACCAGCAATCGCCAGGAATTGCCTCGAATTGGCCCAATCAAACTACCCCCATTCCATGTGTATGCGCGTATTAACTGCTAATTTCATTCGCGTTAATTAGCAACGAGCGCGCTGATTTAATTGGTCCGCGAATGCGCGGCCATATTCTTCCTTCCTCACTTAAGGTTAGTTTAATCCCCTTCTCTTTGAAATCTTCGATAACATTACTTCCTCTGCATGTCTCGTGTGAATAGCCTTAACGAAGAGTCTCACAAACAAATTATCGTTATCACCTCCATCTTGTTTTTATTTAAGCAGGCTGAGTCCGTCAAATTCGTGTAAGATCTCTAAAGAAATTTTCAACCTTTTCCCAACTCGTATTGACGAAATCAATATGGCGGATCTGCCATTTGATAGGTATAACGTCAGCAAGTTGTTTTCGATACGTGGATACTTGAATCTCGATTTCTGTTGCTCACTTCAGGGTTGCAGATCTGCATAGGAGCGGGTACGGGACCGAAGTCGGCAACTTAACTGGCCTAAATGGGTTTAACTCGATGTGATTTTGCCGACGAACCACTAAATTGAACGAATACGAACTAAACTGAACTCAACTAAGCTAATCATATCACATTACTAGCGTTATTAGCCGAGCGACGATATAAGTGAAGGTCCGGTGATGGCAGACTGCAGTACCGGGTTGCCTCCTGCACTGACCCTCGCTCGTTATTTTGGTTCCTTAGAAAAAGATTTCACGTTCTATACCGGAAGTGAATGTCACGTTGATCGACAAAGTTTGTCATTCGCGGGATTTGTTCCGGAGGGTGTTTATTATTTTGCGAATATACCACGTCAAGGTTTTCGTAAACGTTCGAAGTTCCTTATCGTGTGCTTTTAAGTGATACGATGTTCGCGCGCCATTTCGAATTTGAAAATCCGAACTCTACCGAGAACTGCCGAACGACTCCGAGTACCTTAGAGCGTTTATATTACTCATTGGATTATTTGGATAACGTGATGTGCTGGTGAAAGGTTTTTGCTTTTATCGTAAAGAATTTATTGTTGTGTGATATTTGTGTTGTGTGACTATTTTTATTTGTGAAAAATCTAGTTGTTTTATCTTTTGGAATATTTACAAATGCGTATATTGGCTCGATGAACAAAGAGATGAATCTTTTTAAGTCAGTCGTTGGAGTTGGTCGTTTTATCGAATTTTTATCGTTGTGAAAATCATTGTTATTATTTTTTACATAATATTTTTCTGATTACTCACCGCTTGTACTGTATATGACTGTGCTATAGTGTAGAGAAAGGAAAAAAAAATGACAACTACATTCTATCCCCACCTCAATCTCGCGAGTGGGAGATACTAATGCATACCTGACTCCTCCTATTTCCCTTCCATTATAGTAGTAGATGATACTTAAGATTTTTCACACTTGGATAAACCGAGTGACGTGTTACACGTTCGAAATAAATTCGCCTAGGAATTCCATAATCGCAAACTTCATACCAAAGTTATTACAAATATTCTGTAAGACCATTTTATAGCCATTAAAAATAAAGTCAATCGATTGAAAGATGATCCTTCTAGCAATCCCTGAAATTCATGACCGTCGACAAATTTTCCGAAAGATAAAATCATTTCGGGTCCATGACTTCTTCCATGTAATTCAATTTCAGGAAACAACAACTCCTAGCATAAAATCTTATTATTGGATCACAAAACAATTTTCCATATTTATAGATCGAATTTGATTGACTTTACAATTAAAATTCAATGCAGTTCTATATAATCGAATAAATTTGCAAAAAATTATTATTTCAGTCGATTACGATAATAAGATACAAACGTTATATCCCTTTTTGGAATCTTACGAAAGAACTCTGTTGGTTTGTCCGTCAGTATGGTGAGTATGTAGTGAGCCCGCAGCGCACTAGCAGGCCTGCCAATTGAGCGAGTTAACATCAATTGATCTAAATTGACTCAATTGGGAATAATTGCACGAAGGCGACGGGGAACCTCCGTTCCGTTACCATATCTACTCTCGTGAACGTATGTCGCATCTTCTCCATTCGCTGATATTTTTCAAAGTATTATCTCAGGCCTTCTTTGACGTGTGCCGCAGCCACAGGGACGCCTCGTACTAGAAAAAAAAAATACATGGGAGAAACCTCATAAGCTTAAAATGAACAACGGTGCAAATTATCCTACACTACTAACACTTGTCGTTAAATTTATTTGTTGGATAAATTAAAACAAAAAAAAATATACCAACTGATAATGGTTTCCCACGTATCGGTCAGGAGCAGCTATATAGCTTCACCATACCCAAATGGAATATTAGCCTGGATTGTTCCCGTGGATGAAGTAGTTACCCCCATAGCAAGGGGTAGAACGAAGATCGTAATAAAGTTTTTCTTCGCCCGTATAAAAGTGGTAGCCCTGCATCGTCCCACACGTTGTATCTCGAGGTGGCGTGAGACCTCACGAGTATCACAAATAGAAACGGACCCTTAGTCATCATCATATACGTTTGGCATATCGTTGGATATACTGGTAGCTAATTTTTGTCATTGGATACAATGACGAAAGTATAAGAACATACCTAATGGCTTATTATCCATTATCATCGCCATTGAGAAGCCATAGGACTCTGCGAATGATTTCCTTGGTCTTTTTATGGTAGCCGCATTTTTTGTTTCTCTCGATCTATACAATTTTCATTGATATTTTTATATTTCCTATTATTTGTGCAGAGTCGTAGAATTTTTTTTTTCAAATGTGAAATGATCTCTGCATTGTACGAGATGAAATACGATAGCGTCATGCAATGACGCAGTATCCTTATTAACCCGACGATGCGACATCCGTCTGTCGTTCCAATGTTGGTATTCGTGTACTGGATGTTCTAGAAAAAAAATGGAGGAATTTTTTTGTAATGTTCTACTATCGATATATGGAAATTGCGTTATGCATGGATTACCTTGTGAGAAATTTTACGAGTATACGTATGATTTTCTTCCCTTTGCTTTCTGATCGAATCGATTGTATTTATTGTTTATTGGTAAAGGACAGAAGTCCACGTATATAGACCCACATATTTCGTGAGAACGGCTATACAACGTGGTGAATCGAATTTCTCACAATGTTTTGGTCCTAGGTCTTCTCATATCCCGCATAAGATTACACGCATGCACGTACGAATGCTGCGGGTGGAAAAGTTTCCATAGAATCTATAAATCTGACTGTCCGTATTATGGGATTTTTTGAGAAATCTACTTTGAAAATGGGAATCTGATATAGATCTGTAAAAAAAATCTGGTCGTATACGGGACGTTCATTGAGTATAAGATATTTTGAATATATACCATATTATTGTTAGTATAGGAAGTCAATATAAAATTCGAATTATTAATTGTTAAATATAAAATTCAAATGAATCACTTATAAATGACGTTAATGGATCACGTATCAATTTGACTATTAACCATTGACGGGGTTAGAAATATTTTGGGGTAACGTAGCACCCTTAAACATTTTTTCGAACACCATTTACCCTTCGGCCTCGTGTCCCGTATAAAAACCATATGCTTTTCCACTTCAGTCATGCTGGTCAGAATGACTTGAACTGACACGCGACCCGCAGCCACCCTAAAACGTTCAATTGCACCCTCGCGTTTTATCGGAACGTCAGCTAGAACTTGTGGAATTTGATTCATACTGATGACAGAAATGTATGGGAAATTAAAGGCATACATACGATGTATTTGATTTTGTTGTAATTAATAGAAATAGTTTTTCCATAAAAAATAGTATAGATCGTACTAGCCAGATAAAAGATAAAAATACTGATGCCATATCGGTCACTGGTCATGTATCGGATACTGACCTAGAGATTTCTACCTTACCTACATATGATATTCCATGTAAATTTACTCACTAGTGACATCTATGTACAGTACAACCGTGCATAACGGGTTGCCCTCATTCAGGCTACTTTGATTAATCGATCCGATGTTATCAATTAATAAACGTAATTGTCCGTTAAAATAATGATTAAATGTAAATCGACCGTAAACGTTTTTACGCTATTGATCTCCATTAGTTCTACAAATAACCATAGTATATACCGATAATACGAGTAAAATTACACGTAACTTTCAAAACTTATCAAAAACGATTAAAACCTTAATCGGTACAATCTCATTTTAAATTGCAGTACGACGATAAACAAGATAACGAATAAAGGTTCTCCAATCGTGTAGCGATGTAAAAAAAAACATGAGGAGAAACCGACGTTTGAATTTTGTTCGTCTGAAAATACTGGGAGGCTAGTACTCTAAAAATCGTCCAGAGGTCAGTCCACCTTGTGAGCCTGATGGAATTAGCAGTGAAAAATAGAGGACATCTGGTGAAAATGACATAGCTAAACAGAAACACTACGAGACGAGCCTCCACCTCCAAACAGCTATAGACCCTGTCTAGGTTGGAGATTTTTATCTCGAACATCCAAGCGATTCAATAAGGTATACAAATTTTGATACCTAAAAGCAAAGTCTGTACTCACGTATAGGCATATTATTATTCGTCCAAGAATAAAGTAGAAGCGTAGGCCGAATTATCCAAGTGATTCCTATCGGATCCAACACTGCGATTGAAATCCAGACGTCCAGAGACTCTAGTTGAAAATGGCCTCGGGTAACCAACTGGGAGAGGACAGAAACTCTGCCTGACAACAGCGAACCCTCGAGCTCCAAAATAGCTGCATAGTTTCTGTTTCGAGTCGTCGGGCTCTGGGCACATAGAGCCCAGCACTGTCGAAACCCCGTGAGCCTCATGGATATACAAAAAACAATAAAGGACGCACCCATCATTATCATTGACAAGATAAACTGATGACCGCACTGATATTCTAAGGAAGTTAAAAGTACATTGCCAATAAGGAAAATCAGATGGACGTTGAAAGCTATCCTTAACTTTTTCTTCCAGAAAGAGCGCAAGGATCGTCGACAAGATCTCATGATAACTCCTGACGTAATTGTCACGAGTCAAGATTGTCGCACACGATAACGTCTCGTTAATGATTATTCGCCTATCGCTCGTCTTCTCGATCGTTAGTCGTCATTGATTTTTGAATACGATTGAAGGATATAAGCGATTTTTAAATTGAATAAAAATTGTTTCGTCGTTCTACTGCTGACTCTTGATTTATCCAGGCGTACTAGTATTTCTCTCATAATCAGATTCAATATTCCTGGTACGAATAACTATAGCGCATCCATGCCTAAGATACGCATCCGCAATTTGCGTCGAGATTATTCTCATGCAAAGCAGGATATGCTTCCACCCATGCAAATCTAACCAAGTCTTTAGGAAGTTTATCCCAAGGCATTGCTATATTAAGCGGAAGGATAAAAGCAGCCGCCATTATTACACCCGCGTATATAAAATGTTTTATACACTTTAAGTATATATGTATATTATTGGATTTATATGCCAGATCTCATCAATTTTGTTAAACGAGGAGACTTTATCTGAAAATCAAAACGTTTGATTGGTGCAATTGACTAAGCTACAGAAAAATATATATGTATATATTTTTTACTGATAAAACTATGTATATCAATGTTATCAGGTATCCAATCGTACCTGATAGAAATCACGTACGATTATCAGACCCGTAATTCAAGGCTTTGCGAATGTTATTTTTTTTATTTTTTTTTCCAAATATTTAAAAGTCCGTAGACCAATTTTTGACGCTCTATTCGTTTTAAAGTGTACTGTACTTTAAAGGTTTTTTATTCTTTTTTTTTCAAACTAGAAAAAAGAATACAAGGCACTTTCGATGCATCTGTCTACTATGAGATATTTCTGTCTTCTCTTGTAGAGCTCCGTGAGGCGTCGCGCAAGCTCAGTTAAGTGTACATAACGTACCAGGCATTTAGACGTTTCCGAGCAAATTTATTAAATAAATGAACGAGAACTGACATTGTAACCGTTGTATTTTGTAATACGTAAACAATTATGACGCGTTCCAATATTTTCTCGTACGTTACATAAAAGTCTAACGCGTATTCGTTTTACTAAAAATCTAATCCGAGCTTTGAAAATTTGACCATGCGAAAAAAATTTGGCGAAAATTCATTATTATTTTCCTTGGCATGATTTCAGTGCGGCACCTCGTCGAGGTAGCTGGAAGTCACCTGTTACCATATTATTTTATGTCGCAGGGCCACTTTACGCAACCTCGAAGACCATCGTCGGGACACAATCCTCTTTGAACATAATTCATATTTTATATTTCTATATAGTTAGCTAGTATCTACCACTTAATTTTATCCCTGGAATACTTTTGTTATCTTTTGAAAAAGCAATCGGACATCGACTGTAGGAATATTCGTATTAAAAAAAGTATGAATGACAATATGGATTCCCAGCTGGCAACCGAGATGACAGATGGACTAATGAACGATGAAACGTGATTTTGACAGATTTACTGAAATTTTTACAAACTTTCAAAGACAGCATCCTGTTTTGACGCAATCACACACGCGTCAATGTACGAACGTAAATCTAAGTATAGAACGAGCTTTTTCTGGTGTATTCAAGTAGTCCTAACGACTTGGCATAGTTAACTACGCTGTATAGTTGTCTAATTAGAGAAATTTAAACACAAGCGGAGGACCGAAGTACAACGAACTTTGTTTTGGAAATAAAAAAATACTAAAATGAAATTCATGGTAATGTTTTCTACTTCTCGTAGACACTGCATAGACAAGTACTTTTTTTTGCGAGCATTCCCAATTTTCAGAAGTAAAATAAAATATTAAACAAGATTTTATTCTCGACCTCGATCCTTCAAGGATGATTAATAGCCGTTTCGATACGATTGACTGATTCCCTGCACGTTTGATTTGCTAATTATTTATAAACGATGGTTTTCCCTAAACGTCATATTGTTGAAAAACACCGAAAAAAGTGTCTAATAAATATATTATTTGTTAATGCAATTTCATTGCTAATTTAATTATAATTATCATAAGTTAGCGTTTAAATAATAAAAGGTAATGATAAATAACAAATTTGGTAACTATCGTAAAGGATTATCTCCTCGAAGGTCCACATGGTTTCTAGGGTTCGCTCGACTGATCTCTGGCAACAGGCGAGGTCAGAGCCGAGGTCAGTCGGGGGTTTTAGCAAGCAGAATATTTTGACTAAAGCCAAGCTAAGCGCAGACACAACAAGTAAACAATAAGTGACTTTAGAGGCTGACAAATCCCAAGTATATTGCAAGTTTTCTTTTTGGCAAAATACCATGAACATTGTTGCAGATAATATAACAATGGAGGATAAAGTTCAGGAGGACAATAAATTCTGCGACATCGCTCAAGCGGCAAATCAAATCGATTCGATCGATCCGATCGAATACGGAGGAATCGGCAGGCCTTTGCAATCCCGTGCAGGAAATTTATTTTTCTTCTAGTAAAAAAGAAATCTATTTCCTATTGCACAAATGAGCCTAAGCTTTATGCAATGTTGTACATGGCCGTCGGTCGTGACGATTTCTTTTTTTATTATTGCCATCCACGTCTAATCAGTTGAATCGTTTGACGTATTTGTTACTAAACTAATTAAATTGACAAGATTAATTAATACGGGATATGGAAATTATACAGTTATTCTATTTAATTGTTTGTCACGTGCACGGATTATTATGAACATTTCGAATGCAGGGGAAAGTAAAAATTAAAATACTCAATAACATTTTGAAACGGTCCTTCTGTGGGTGACTGTACCGCACGATACTCCTGCTTAGCAACCAACGTGGATAGTAACCTGGGGTCGAATTCCGCATCGTTCTAAAAATATATTTAGATCTCCAAATCTCGAATCGATAGTGGTCGTCGAGGAGCAGGACCTACTAAATATAAAAATTAGTGATATTTATAGTAACTGTAAATATTCGTAGTATAAGAAATAAGTGACAAACAGAGGTATTACGGATACTTGCATGTTTTTTTTTTTGAAAATAATAATTGCAAAAGCAAATGGATACGTAGATTTTATGAATTATTTATTTGGCATTATGTCAATATCCAGAATATATCTTACTCCGCGTAGATTCGCTTTACTTACTTAGTTCTAATCCTATACCATTGTTCTTGTATCGATTCTGAATAAAAATATACACTCCCTGTAGTATCTCCTGGAAACAGGTTCGCGAAGAAGATCTGTTGTCTTTAAACGAACCCATTTTCTCAGCCAATGACTGTACGAAACAGGTTTCTTGTTGGGCCACGTACCCGTATAGGCAGTAACTCATGCTTGAATGAGTTCCAAAAGAATTCACGAGGAGGTACGATGCGATAAATTCATCATAATCTAAAGTTGTACATCGATTGGTAAAAGGTGAAATTCCCCGTCGTGCACTGAGAAGCCTGCTGTTATCTATATGATAATAATGATAACAAAGATCCATTGCATTTTTAAAGTCACATAAAACCCTGTTTTTAGCAGTAGAGCTATACAGCTTGATTAAGAATGATTCAATGAAGAATGATAAGAAATTGAAAAAATAACTTTTTTAATTACCCAATCTCAATCTTCAAGTGAAACAATTGTTATATCAAGATAAGATTTTTCTATAAAAGATCAAATTAATTGTACGCATAAAAAGCATCGTGGATTTACTAAGAAATCATACAACTTTAGATTTCTGTTGAATCTCAATTTTTTCAGACAGTAACTGTACACCTTGGGCTTGAGCTAAGTAGGTCTACCAGTCTGTAGGCAGAAGTGCAATGTACCTTGCTGACTATGAGTCAGATGATCTAAATGACTAGGCATAGTACTGACTATTATAACAAGAATAAAAGTCTATTAAAAAACATTAATAAATAGCGAGGAAGAACTAATTTTACAAATTCAAAAGTGAAGTTGGTCTTCAAGCAATCGCATGCCAGATTACGTTTGGCTGAAAAATTTTACGTTCTACACTCACCTAACCTAACCTAACCTGCTGTGACATTAGTGATCGTTGTAAAATGAATTATCTCATCCGTTGGCCATAACCTATAAACCGATTAACATTACCTGTATATTTTTCATCTGTAGCTGTTGTACCAAGCTCTGCAGGAACACTCTGTAGAATCTTATTCTATAGTCTGGAACTCTCCACTCGGTGAGTGGGCCTTGTCATGTACGTGTTGCTAAGCGAAGTACGTTGCTCCCGGTCGAATAAAGGAATAAAGAGTAAACTAGACGTATGCACATAGCTGTCGATATTCCGTTAAAATTTACAAAGTCATTATGAATTTCGTTAACCTTTCTGGTGTACATTGATTTTCTTTCCATACATGAAACTCGCGAGAATCGATCGATGCGCCTTCTTGCGACTCTGAAACAACTAAATTAAGTCCAGAAATGATTTTTCAAAATTCAATACATCTTATTAATTATTTGCAGCTATAATAGACTGTACTGGCTTTGACTATTAATATTTTCAGTGATCAACGTGCTTGAGAATTGTTTGCACGTAAAAACCGGTTTGTAGATTTCAATAAAATCCTGATCGTCATTCAGATGAATAATTTTATGGTATGATTAACGTCGTTTATAGACTAACTGTCAAAATATTAATAATAAAAATATAAAGACTGTTAGATTAATTTACTACCTCTTAATGCCATTGCATTATATTTCTTTTGTCTTACTAATTACTGATTCTGCATTAAGTGTCACTTTGAACAAGAATGACTTTTTGCAGGACTTGTAACGTATACGTTTTCTCATACGTAACAATGCTTATTTGATATTAACACGACGAATCTATTTGATAAGGTGGTATACGTGCCAGTAACCACGATATTTATCTCTTCAATTCCTCCAGTGAGTCACGCAGATCTAATGCCTTGTAAGTACATAGGTAGTGGGATGAACTTTCTCGTGGTACGTTAACTGGAATTGAACAGCATGAAGCAGGAACCATCCTACATCTTCCAGAAACTTGTCAAAGATCCTCTTAGGAAATTTTGTTTGCGTGCATTAATAAGGATTTCAAGATAAAGTAAACATGGCAAATTAGATTATTATGTATTTCCTTAAATATTCTCATCAATCATGTCAACGAATGTAGTTGGCGTCTAGATTATACGAAATGGCGAAAGCAGTGATCAAACGATCGAACTTAATCCATTTAAGAAAGTACTAACGTACCGTTTTAGAGAAAGATATAATAAACGTTATCGCTGTCGCGAAATGAAAATCTCCTTGTACGGAGCACCTGATACTTTACTGAGTAAGCATCGCTACGTGAAGTTTGCTGATCGTCTACGTACGCAGAATAAACGTCTGCCGTTAAGGCTGTCGCTAATACGTTAAATAAAATATTGCCAATACAAGAATTTGTATGACACTCGACGAAGTTTTTAGATATTTAAAGTGCAAGGAAATATTATGTAAGATTGCCTGGTCGTGGTCACGAGGTTGAGACTTTAATAATGTCCCTGGGAGAACGCTCGAAAATAAGTATAAGAAGAAAAGGCGTGACCAGAGGTAAGGAACAGGAGAGGGAGTGAAAAAGAGGGAGAAAAAAATAGAAAAAAAATGTCAGAGCAGCACGTGACGTCTACTTCTCTTAGATAATCCTGGCAAACGTCCGTAAAAATTTTCGAGGAATAATATATCTATCGGACGCAAATTCTGGTGTGTTACGCAATAAATCACCAGTAAGGTGGTAAGACTGAAACAGTGTTAAACGCATTGACGCCCGCTGAGAATGATCTAACGTCAGGGGTTCTCATAAGGAGTTACGAGACCTTGGCCATGACCGTTATTATTATAATGTTTTGGTGAGATAATAATAATAACTTTAGAGGCGGCATACCACTGTTACTGGTATAACCAATACTTCGCTACTGTATTATTATATAAGCGATCCTTATGAAACATACAGATTTCATGGCTGCGCATATAAAATATCAACAAACAAAAAATATACATCCGATCAGAGAGATTTTAATGTTAATCTTCCGGCGTAGTAAATTTTATTATCGACACTTTTATTACCGTCTAAAACTTGCCATTCACGAGTTAGTTTATACCGATAAGCCACGCGAGTATCGTCGAGGAGCTTTAACCAGTGCCGGTCGATAATCTGACTGCAATAACCTGAAACCAATATTGTCTGTCGAACCGATTGGCAACAACCAATCAAACAACAAAAATGCAACGATACATTTGTCGATGATTGTATTAAAAAAATTATAATATTATTACCACGAAATGCTAAAGACAATTTGAATTAATTATTAATATATATTAATGTAAATCTTCAATTATGAAAACTGGAATCAGATCTGATTTATACAAAATGGCAGAGTGGGTTAGATCTTTCGGATATACCTATTGGCCAGATGGGGATGGTAGGTATGTGGGTTTCGTATTGATCTACCACCTTCAAGTGACCTTTAACCCCTCCACCCCCTGTACCATCCCTACTCCTCGACATCAGCAGGGGACGCGATGCTGGGAACGAAGGCGAGGTAAGTCCTAACATGACCTACAACAACGTAACTGGCGCACAGCTGATTTCATAACAGCTACAGCTCCCGGAATTCCGCCATTCCCGGAAAATACGTCTTCGTACTTCTGTTCGTGGTTATTAGGTAAGTACGTAAGAGCGTACATTAGTACTTTTCTCGGAATATCATGCGATGACTGCTGTGCGGTATGTAATAATTTTTATTAAGATTTTATATATAAAATATTATTTAATTTGGATGTCATTTTTTATCAGTTTAAAATATTTCGAATTAATCATTTTGATATCGGTGGTAAGTTAGAACCGAGGCTATTGTTGTGTCAGCTGGTAGGTACTCGTGAAATATTTACGTGTACTCTTTTTTGTTAATTGAGCTTGTACACGTAAGACGTGCCAATTGGCTTTCTGCGCTTTAGAAGATTAGAATTTTCTAGGTACAGCTGATCAGTAGTTGGAGCAGATAATATAATTCACCAATTTGGCACAGCTTTTATGTAACCATCAAAAATATCCAACTGTTTTTCAGGAGGTTGCCAACGAAGTTCAAATAGAATTAGACAGGCATCCCCAAAGATCATTACTACGATACTTTCAAAGTCAATACCATCTTTTCTGCAGATTGATAGGATAAACGTGATTCAAGGTACTTTACCGTCAATTACAACATCTCAAAAATATCAATTCTTATTCACGCAATTTGGAGTCCCTTCCATTTTACCTCAACATTTTTCATAGATTCAACAACCAAGACGAAAAGGTTTTTAAACATCGTCAATGATCTCTACTTCCTCCTAACATCCTGTAGTGTCATTGGTCCTGTCATTCGCGCATAAGCGCGAATATACACACATTCCCATGTGTAGGAGAAAATTTTAAGCAATCATGACGTAATACAATAGTCGACTTCAGTGGTTCGTTCGAGAAGTCCAAGTGGTGACCGGCAACTCGGAAAAGTCTCCAAAGTGGGGGAGGTGTTTGGTTGTTGGTGGAAGGGTGTATTTCGCAAAGGTGGGGGGATCGAGCGGTATCAGAGTGGGGATGATTCTCATGTCAGCCTAATGGTACCCTATGAGGTGGGGGGAGGGGGAGGAGGGGGAAAGGCACAGGGCTACCCGTCGCGAAGCAGAGCCCAGAGTTAGAGCCAAGACCGCGCCACTTCGTTCCTGGCTCACGTATTCGTTCGACGTGCTTCAGAGCGATATCTTCCGATACTCCCGTGTACTCAGAGGTAAGTCGAATACTTATTTATATCTGAAACTATTTGACCCTCTCGTCTCTTCTTCGTGTGAATTGCGTGCATCGTCATTACGATAACTGGATAAAGATCGCTGTGAATTTCGATAGTTTATTTCCTGGTCTTTGTATAAGACATAGCGAGATTCTCTTGGGCGGTCTGTAGAAATCGATAAGAAACTGTGACTGTGTATTTTGGATATTGTTACTGTTAATTTGGCTTTATCTTTTGATTACGGAACAAGAAGTAACGATCGTTGAGGTCTTGTTTTATCGTGGACGGTTGGGGGGGAATTGCTCCAGTTAGAATTAGCAGGTATATAGCACTGGCTTAGCTGATATCAAGTGCCTGATATATCTCTCTTTCTTTGACGATTAATTATACTGACGTTGCTGTAATTAAAAGATTGGTTAGGTTACCTGATAGTATGCTAGAATTTATTTAATTAGTACCAGTGACGTGGCGATCGATATCTTTGACTACGGGTTATACTCCTACTGGGATTATTCGGACAGTTCTGTTGATAAATGAACGGGAGAAGTGTAATTAGTCGTAGAAATGCAGATCGAAAATATGAATTTATGGCGCCAAATATCGTTTCAAAGTACGAGGAACTTCACTGATATCTCACTGATAAGAAAATTCACAGATCTCTTAAAGATTGTACACGGAACGTTACAAGTAATCCCTCAAGTTATTCAACCATTTTTTTTTGTCAAAATATTTGAATATTGTTGATGAATTTCAAATAAAGGTTGAGGTCGTTCTTGCCTAGCGTATGTACGTATACAATATTTGACGATTGTCAGCTAGGATAACTCTGTGCGTATTCTCAATGACAAAAATCGCTATCGTGAAATCGATTCTCTCGAATGAATATCGACGAATCGTTCTCGCAAAGGTATAGATAGACAACATTCGAAAATGGGTGCAGCCTCGAGTTACGTAAGGGCTAAGGATACCCGCATAGTTGACGGTTCTCAACCCTAAAATCTGAAAGAATTTTCCCTGTGTGAATCTGGCTTTTGTCTGTCATACGAAATTCATACGTTCCTTACATTGTAGCTACATTGTCAGTTATTGATTTCACAAGTCGAATGCGGAAAAGTAATTCTAAAATTTATTTTGTTTTCACTGAACTAACCAGAACGACACTCTGACCGAGATTTCCAGCTTATCCAGTTGCAGCAGTCCCGGCTAGTTTCCCTGACTCTCGATCGATTAATTCCAGCATCCCGTTATACCTTGCCAAGGACAATGCTCCAGTTTTTAAATTCAGATTTTCACCGCAGATTCTATTTTTCTTTTTTTCTAACTGTGCATCAAATATCTTAACGGTATCTTTGGATTGTAACTTTACCTCAAATTATGATTATTGAAAGAGACTTGTCTTATCACCACTATCCCTTCCTTATCCGCCATTCGGATTTTCTTATGCTCCGGTAGGACTCCGGCTTGCTCCAGACTCGACCGGAGATTCGTTTGAGCGGCATATGCATGCATTATGCATTCGGTAATTTAAAACGGAAATTGATAGTTAGAGCGGCGTCCGACTCGAGGGCTTCTCTATGTATATATTCAACATAGAAAAGGCCTATAAGGTTTGCAATACGTAATGCCCGTATGCATACTTATCATCGGATCATTACCGATTGATTTTTCTTCTGTTCATTCCGTCGACTTCCGCTTTCTCTATGCGGCAATCCACAGTCCGGCCATTTTGATTTACGAACGATATCGTCTTTACTCACTTATTTTTCATTCTTTCCCACAAGGAATGATACATTCTTGCACTTGTATCCTCTCCCATACAAATTCTGAGAGGGAAAATACTTTTTCTGTATTTGCTGTGTTGCAATACTCACCGGTTAATGTTTGCATGGACGATATCGCGATACGGTATAGCACATATTCTATGTACGCACCTTTTTATTTGTAGCAGAGTATCGATTGCAGATAACTCTTTGCAGCCGATTATTATGAAATATCCGACATTTTGCAGCGCGTGTCCGGTTTTGCGCAATTTCTTTTGATTTATAACGGGTGTGTGGTTTAAACAGAAATATTATAGGATTGGTACACTTAAAGAGACTGTTATGATGGTATCGATGGATATTTAATTTTGGACAATGAACAAGAAAATCTATCATTTTTTAAATTTGTGGGATTCAAAAAGTTAATTTTATTAATTCTCTTCTCTTTAAAAAATTGTATAGCTAAGGCAAGAGCAATTTAATTTAAAAGATATAGATTTTGCGTTATCATGGCTTCTCTGTCCTCTACAGCTACCAACACCTTACACCAATGTCTATCGATCCTGGAAGAGTCTATAATACCTGCAGTTATTAAACTACGTGAAGCCGAGAATTTGATGCAGTCCATTTGATTCTCTAATTAAATTATCCGGCGCTGTAATTATTCCAGTAAACACTTAACACGTAATTGCATTACAATTGACTCGTTCGCAATCGCTAATTAAAATAATCATTAACGACAAAGATCCCCCTTAAGAACGAAACGGATAAAGATAGATTATCGAGCATAATCGATACAAAATCTACTATGGTCATGACCTAAGAAAAAATTTTCACACGTTGCAAGTGCATCCCTCCTGGGACGTCCGGAATGCAGTTCGAGCGCAGGTAGAAATGCAGCCTCGTACTATTAATCTTGTTAACTCCCATAAGTACCTTAGCTTTTTGCCCTCTTGCATGCATGCTTGCACGTTGCGCCATTTATTTTTGTCTAGGACAGAAAAGATCTTTGAACTCTCGTGCTTTCCTCGGCTCGTCAGCCAAAACGCAAGGCTCTCTAACTATTTTTCTACGCTAACCCAGAGGCAGACGGGAGCCCAGACATTCGTGCTACGTATAGACACAAGAAAATGTGATCGATGACGAATCGTTAAACTTTTGATTGTTTTTATTCAATCAACACGCAGTGGTGAAACGTATCTGATAAATGTATCTTAATATCAATAGTTACTTAATATCAATGATTATAAATAATTAAACAATTTCGTCGATCTTCTTCTCTAAACTTTCTAGACTCCGGCAAATGCTCTTACAGTGTTTTTAATGAAAACAGTATAAGCTCGCATGGTGAAAGCAATCGTTGCTTTGAAGAGTCTCTCAATATCCCAGCAAGAAACATATTCAGCGCTTAATGATTGGCCGTCGAGATTTTTTTGTACGTATAAAAAATTGAGCCTATTAGTATCACAAGGAGGTTAGATCGATTGCACTTCATTACGAAGGATTCTAAATGCCATAGTCATGGACTCTATTATCTATTTTTGTCACGGTAAGATTTGTCTATTATTTCTTTTTAACTTCCGGTGGTATTGCCATCAATTTCGACAGAGATACCAGCCATCTTAAAACGTTCAGCCATAACTGATTAGTCTAACAGTGAATTAAGATCAATGTTTTTGGGGCGAAGCAGAATACTCTGTGAGGTTATGTTATGTTCAATAGTTCTTCCGAAGTGATTGTATTATCTTATAGGAAGTCTTGACGATAATAATAGTATACCTGTGACCGATCGATTTTCTTATTACTCGTAGAATTCCGTGCGAGCTTGCACGTGGTACCAATGTTGTTCTAAAATGAGCATCATATGGAAGTGTAGCTCGAATAATTTATAAAGGCTTTATAATGCTACCCTGACGTTCAAACGATCCAGTTTATGACCTTAGCGTTATAATCTTTTTTGTACAGCAAGCTAGACACAGTGGCTGCTACAGAAGAATCACGTATAGTCACTGCACACGTTTATAGTCATTTTTTTAAAATAATATTTTATAGCGGCCATTATAAATATATTCAGATTGACTTACATTGTGAGTTTAAGGTAGAAAATAACGCTCGATCTTCTACGATCCATAGATCGGAAAGTGTTGGCTGTACTAAATATAAATCGCTGGGACGGTCAAGCCGGGGCATCTCCGAGGATTGTTTACCCTCTCCTTCTACCACTTTTTCTTATTCGGTGTTCTGTAGCCTACTCGCAGTCTAGCACTCTCTGGCCACGACGGATTTAGAATATTTTGTTGTGGTCGTCCTGGTTGTTACGACTGGGGAACACTCAAAACTCACCGGACATTATGTAATTACGATTTTCTGCTTGCGCAATAACGTCACGGATTCATGAGAATCGCACTAGTAGAACAGTTGCGAGAGGATTTGTACTACGTAATTCGACGCGTGTTTGAGCATTGCCAACTGCCAAAATAACACAGTTGATCTCTTGTTCGTTACTTTGCATCGATTAATTGAACCTTTTGTTTTATATTTACTGTGTGTAAGCTGTCCGTTTGAATTTGTCAGGTCGTTTACTTGTCGAATCAGAAGCCAATACCGTGTGGCTGGTTTAAGATGTTTGTTACGGCTGTACGTTGTATACTAATTATTATTTACTAGATACTTAACAGGTATCTGTACCAGAAGCCAATGATTTTGAAAGACGGCCAAATAATCGCGTGACACGTTTCGCGGTCCGGTTCTTGTCGCGTGACACAATATTAGCGGGACTTGCGCGTTGCGTAAATCGGAACAAGAGGGTGAACAATGACGTTGCGTTCACCTGCCTGTTCAGAGATGGCGCAACACTCGGCTGTACGGTATACTCTTTATCGGAATACCTGTGTTATCGGCCTTCGAATTTTTGAAGCAATCTTTTTTTTTCCCCCTTAAATCATAATAACTTTGTTAATTTCAGAAAAATGTCGATATACATAAAGATTCGGTTACTTTATACAGTAGCAACGTTAAAAATAAATTAGTAATTGTTGATATTCTTCGCGAGTCACTCGTATACTATAAAAAGCGTTAAATCAATTATACTGAATAAAATGAAATTGATTTTTTTTTTATCACGTAATAACAATTATTATAACACGTCCCATGCCAGCAGGTAACTACTCTCGCTGGCCACGTGAAAATTTATTACTCGAAGGGTAACTCGTGCTCTGATAATCTAAGTTGCAGTACTT
Organism: Hartigia nigra; assembly: GCA_031001745.1. Classification (NCBI taxonomy): domain Eukaryota; kingdom Metazoa; phylum Arthropoda; class Insecta; order Hymenoptera; family Cephidae; genus Hartigia; species Hartigia nigra. Next base: position 2,340,097 of record JARPRG010000294.1, read on the forward strand.
TATCGTAAAAAGGTATATCACGCTTGATTGACCGACGGGGTAACCTCCGTTTAGAAATTCCGTTGATTACCTTGATCAACAAAACAAAAAAAAATATACTTCATGCTCCATCAGAGTCGGTCTCTTGGTTACTCGTGCGTAGGGATATTAGCATTCCAGCGGTAAGATTAAAATTCCTATAGATTTCTCGCACTCGTACATAATAAAAAAGAAAGTCAATAAGGTCGGGCACAACTCTCATCCCTCATTCAAATTACCCGCCAGCAGCTCATAAAATTGTATAAGATCTTAACACGCTATCAATCAGAATTGACTCAACAGACGACCTTTGACCTCCTTCATGCTATTAAAAATTCCATGTCGTTTGACTTTGTTATTTCCTTCCCCATGATATAAGTATCGTTACGGGATACATACTCGGCGAAAATAATTGTCTAACTTAATTTGTCTTTTCTTTAATTTCTTTTTTTATTTTAATAGAAAGGAATGCGTAGAAATTCGCGTTTTTTTTTTATCACAACACTTGGCACTGCTTCCAATTTAACACTCTTTCTCACGCTTTGGCAAAGAACGCATGGATTTCAGTGTAGCAGACTCAGCGCCAAGATCATCGTGTCAACGGTCAAAGTTACGCCAAGGATAAATGCACCGGCGAGAACCCACTGTCGCGTTTATTCTTAGAGTCACCGAATTAGATGCAGCTTGAAGTTAGTCCCCGTTGCAACTGGCTGCCTAAGAATACACATGCGTGAAAATCTTTTCGCTTACCATTTACGTATCGCAGATTCCTCGCGTACAATTAATTTTTACTGTATATCCCAGCCGCAAGAATAATTTCCGACATTTTCATGCCCTGAAGAATCCAAGTAAAACGAGCGCCATTTCTGTACTGCCTATCTTCACGAAAATTCGCATTCCTCTTCGCGCTTACGCATGCTAAGAGAATGTCGCAAATTTTAACTTTAATTCGACAGGATTCCTACGTCGAAATTAGTAGAGCGTGACTCGCAGCGTGATGAACGAAATTTTGTCGCATCCGGCGAATCAATTGACGTCATTATTAACTTCCGTCTTTTTTTTTTCACGTTTCTCTACGCGTATCGGCGTGCACGGTTTATTTTATTCAAAATTTGTGAAACACGTCGATGAATCATCTTCGATCTCTGCTATATGTTAATCTCACAATTTCCTAGTACAATGTATTATGTAATCATCGTTCCGGGCAAACAGCATTTATTTATCGCCTCCTGCATTTTTCATTCCAAGAAGAATTTTTTTATCTCATTCCTATAAAGTCGCGGTGAATCATTCAACAAATTTTTATGTCGCTCACATAATATTTCATCAATTTCGGTAACAAAATTCAGTGAATTATCTTACGTATGGTTTGGGTTTCTTTTTTTTTTTTGTTCGGTTTTCCGTATTTTTGTCTTTTCTACAGATTGTTGCTGGTTCTGTTGTTGTATATTATTATTATTATCATTATTATTTAAGACTCAGGACAAAGAGCGTTCTGCAAGATAAACTCGGGCATCGTTAGCCACAGATGTCAACACTTGAAAAACCAAACGAGATGCCTATCTTTTTCGGTGTGCTTACGTCATAGCTCGGTTACCACAATGATGATTAGTCAACAGAAATAAATGCTTGATACGATTTCATTCATGAATTCTAAGTCCGATTGAAATATAGAAATTAGTAAATAAACAAAACAAAAAAGTTGACGAGTCTAGTGTTAGAGCTACGTGATACTAGATTTTTTATGAATATTTTATAAGATTGATAATCCGTACTGTTGTTAATAGTGGCTACCGTTGAAGATTTTAATCATCACGCTTGCTTCGATTCATTGCATAAAACAATATGTACAAAATAACAATAACAATTGTATGACTTCAGTGCCAAATTTTAACTCTCCTTCAAGCGACGACCTTGGCCAGGATACTCGCGCGGTTTCTCGTTAAGGCTTTGTTAATTAACGAAATCCATGTCTTTTTTCTTATTGTGTATATACTTAAATCGAACAATGACAATTGACTCGCATGCTTTTTCTCCGTTTGGCTTGTGATTCACTGGTTAATTATGAGAATTTGTTTCTTTACGCGTCAGAGAGCACGTTTTGCTCGTATATGAATGGCGGGAAACTTAAAAAAAAAATTTCGAATGATCGTTACAAGTAAATTTCAAAATAAATGTTTATGAATAATTATAGGATAAAAAGAAAATTTCTTAAGAATATTCTTCTTTTTTTTTGGTACGAACAATAAATTACGAAGACATCAAATTTTTACGAAGATCTACTCGTATTGTCTAAGCAATCTAGATAAGGAATTTGCTTTTGTATGAAATTGGCATATCTCAATTCACGAATTTGTGTCTTAACGGGGTTACTGTGCAAATAGGAGCCAAGGGGATTAATATGATTGATAAATTATGTCAAGCATGTGCCTAGATACTGTCAAGTTATCTTAGTCAGCCTGGATAACTGGATAAAGTATCGAGATAACCTCGAGGTATCGTCAAGTGTCTGGGTGTTATTGAAGTCCAAGACACAATAAGATCGTTTCCTATACCTTTCCCCATACGTCTCTTTCGTTCACCTGTCTTAGCCAAAGCTCGAATTACATTTGACTGATTGTACTGATGCGCTGCGGTAGGTACGCCATACTTAAAATTCTTGGCGGAATTCGTTTAATTACGTTTTACGGCAAAGACGAGCGCTCGTTGTACTTTCATATTTTCGCGGGCAGACAAGTGGCGCTCGATTCAAATACAGAGAAGGATTTTAATGGGAAGTGCAATTTTTCATTTTACCAAAGGATACAAAGACAGTAGGTGTGTATGGCGCCTGGGTCTTAACTACCCTTTTCACTGGCCCCTTTTCACTCTTTAGACACGAGTTACCACCCGGGTGCGGTAAACACTCAAGGGCGAATAACTCATAGCTGGAGGGTATACGCTGTACTATGTAAAACGTACAAGCAGAGAACAAAGTGGCGAATAAAGTACTCGAGGATGGTAAAGCAATGTTAATATTTCTCTTGAAATATTAATAAATTGTATATCTACAGTTACAGCGCCTTATCTACATAAGATCATTAAATAAACCATTGCTCTATCACGCATAGGAAATATTTACCAAAGACAGAATTAGCAAATCAAATACGTATAAAAGACTTGAAGTATTAAAAATGCAGGAAGACAGCATCAAAGTCGAATGGAATCTACGACTGTGTATGGTTGGCAAACTTGTATCTAGAGTTAAACTCCTAAATGGAAATAGACGTCAGGACTTGGTGGAACGTGATATGATCTTATACACTGACAATTGATTACGGTCTTAAATGAAATAGATGTTACCCTACGAGCCTGACCTCTCCAAAAAAACGAGAGTGAACTAAGCTTGAAGTGGAGAAAGCAAAGGCGAAAGGAATTAGATGATCTAAGGATGCTCGAAGTAGGTGGTGGCAAAGAGGTTGGTTTGATACCCTGGGAAATCGGGAGGAGCAAAATTTCTGGGCCGATGGCTGATGGTTAACCCAGGGGGTTGTAGTAGGTTGCTCCGTGAATGTCGGGCGGGTCCGGGATGCGAGTGCGTGTTGGTGCGTGACATTGATGGTATTGGTATATCCGTGGGCGTGTGCGTGTGCGTTTTCACTGGGTATTCCTTCTGGCACTGGTGGCAATACTATGGTGGTGATGGTTGTGGTGGTGGTGATTTTGACGATGGTGGTGGTGGCGGCAAGGATGGGTGGTGTAGGTGCGTGCTATCGACCGGGTATCCTTCTATGCTGGACGATGGCAGCGTGCCCCACCCTGAATAAGAGAGAGAAAGAAAGAGTATGAGAACCCGTGAGAAGAAGGTAGTAAAGTGATGGTAAAGGGAAAGGGATAGAGTAAGAGAGAGAGGAAGAGAGAGAGACAGAGATAAAAACAGGAGAGAACAAGAGAGAGAAAGATCGCAGCACGCAGATGCCCCTCCTGGCTTAGTGATAGCGTAGAGACTGTAGTGTTCGCATCACACGTCCCAAGTAACCTGTGCCAAATCAACGTGACTGTGCAGTAATATAATAACAATCGTGTACTAATTCGCATAATAAATACGCACAGGAAGAGAGAAAACGTGAAAAAAAATAATTGCTAAAATTTTTCTAAAAAAATAACCGACTTTAGCGAAGAGGCTAAAACGATCAGTAACGTTTAACTTTATCGACGTTGACTCGAGTCTGTTTTCGTAATCAATGGACGATTTGAAGGACTCAAGAGGAATAATAAAAGTAACAGAGGGTTAACGCATGTTGTAACGTACTCGAGCGTGCCACGCACCTCAACAGTGTATAAGGTTACGTAAGCACTGCGTAACTCAAGTACGCCAAGTTCAACCGGCGACAAGAAACAATTTAGAGGTTAATAGTCGTTAATACTCCGGGACTTTAATAATACAGTGATGTGTCATTCGTGAAAATTTGCTCGACAGCTCTTTTACCTGGAAAGAAATTTTCAATTTTTCACTGCCGTTTACGCACCAGAGGATCCCGCACACCACACCCTTTTTTTTTGTTTATTCTTTACTGCATACGAAGACTCCTTCCTGCGACCTTCGACCCTCTCTCGTTGACTCTCTCTATCTCTCTCGCGCTCCCTCCGAAGTTGTATTTCTCCCACTCCGTCCCGAGCCACGTCTTCGCTCACCTACGTCGGAGCAAAGCCAGCGAAACATACGTCGCACACGCATCGTCACTGGAGGACTCTCACCACCTCCTACGGAACAAACGTTCGCGAGATACTAATCGTTCCTGTACAGTAATACTAGCCACCTAGTTTCCTGGTGACTGTCTAGTCGGTTCGATCGCGTTCTGTGTGACTGTTAAAACGCCGCAGGTCAGGGTGCATCTGTTGGAAGCATATAAAAAGATAAACAAGACTCGCTAAGCCGGAATATAACCTCTGAATTTCTTTTTCTATCAACCGCGCTTCAGGCAAAAGGTGAATTAATAAGTATCAGTGAGGTGTAGCTTGACAATTGATTATTGGCTAGGTATACGAATACTCTTTTAGAGGTTATCCCGGTACGATTTACATTTGTTTTTCTATCGTCGCGAATAAGAGAACTTGGACGACGATTTTATTGTTGTGTTGTTGCTACTGTTCGACTCTAACGACAAGGATTGACAATGGGCGGATGCACTTCCAAGGATACGGCTTCGGCCGACGAGTATGTATATATTTAGTGGCCGATCTTCTCTGTTTTTTTTTTTAAGTGTTAAACGTGTTTGTAGAACTCGAGACTTTTTTCTTTTTTCTTATTACTATACTGTCTACGTGATCAGTGACGATTAGGAGTCTCGCGAGGAAAAGTGGGCTGAACTTTCTAAAGTTACTTATTTTTATGCTTCGTCTAGTTTGTATGCATGGTTATACACTTCCGATCCACGTTACGTATTTCCATACTGTGTTGCATGGCTTTACGCGGCCAGTAAATCATCCTGGACCTCGCCCCTTTTTATTATCTGTAAAGTTAAAGAAATTCTGCTCAGGATATTGTCCAGCTTTCAGTGCAGAAAACTGTATATACATTTTAACGCACAAAAGGTATATTTAACGAAAAATTAATATCATTTTCATATACTATTGTTATTCAAAGGATAATTATATTTCGTAAATACTCGACATGCCCAACAGCCATGTTACTCTCAATGTAACGTATAACAATGGCGAAAACCTCAATGTCTCCATTTGCGTAGTTTGACGTATAGACAAAAGTTCTTCTTTGTCGTCAAGCAATATGATTTCAAGCCAGTGCAAAAGGGAATAAAGTAGATAAAGGTGATACAAAGAGGAAAGGCTCTTCAGTGACGTTGCTTTTGTGTAAAGATGTCCGCAGGATCATGGCTGTTTTTTAACGCTCTGTGTTTGACCACGGTGGAGGCTGTAACGTGCGTCTTTACACGGAACGTTTGCCGATCATCCGTGACAAAACGTTGGCCAGTCATCGGCAAGTAAGTCAGGATAGTAAATACAATGAGAAAATTCCGTTTGTCGTCCTTACTCTTTCATATCAATCGTCAACCCCGTACATAACCTATATACCTGGAATTTTTTTTATCATTGCCGGTACGCGAGCACCGAATTATCAAGTATAAAATACTGAAGATTATTATCGACCGATCGTGATCGGATCATTCTTGATGAAGAGCGACACAGGTTTTAATCGATTTGATAATCTCTTGGATGATGGGGTCTACAATCTTATCTTAACAGGACGTTGTGTATCGGACTGTATATGTATATCGCTTTGTATATCCTTTTTTATGAGCTCCAATAGATAGCACTGATTGTACCAGTACCGATAGAATTTGGTCATTTTTTTTTTTTGAGAATGCATGTATTATCATATGCTGCTGTCGAGTTCTTTGCTTCTTGACAATGTGGCGAATGCCCGGCTGACTGTCGTTACTTATTTTTGGATACTTTTGTAACAAGTCGCATTGATATCGTCGAGTCACCTAGCTTAGTCTGAGGTATTTGCACTGTAGGCGTGGCACTGTCGGAGGAGTGCACACGAAATTCGTCAATTTTTCTTTTTTTTTTTTTTTATCTTCTCCGTGATGGAAGGCAATGGGGATGGGAGACGAGATGTCATTTTCTGGCCTGGTCCCCAGTATATAACTTTTGTCCCTTGTCATATTTCTCTTGAGTGTAATTGCTGTGATTTTTATTGTTCTTGCCTCTGGTTTACAGATGATATTATTAGTTTTTATACGAATCGTGTGAAAGGATGAATAGTTGATGGAAATTGGATCTACAGTAGTCTGGTCAAAAGCGTGGACGATGATTGATACTTGATATGCGTACGCAGTATGGTATTATGTAATACGGTGAAAAATTCCTTTGGTATATAGTAGTTGGATGGGCATATAGGAATTTCAAAATTCATTACTTTTTATAAGTCGCTTTTTTGTTGTTGTTATATATTTGATATTGATCGATTGATTGGCAACGACCTTGGATTTGGATAATGATTTTTTAATAATAGGCGAACATGCACTGTGGAATTTTTAGAAATAGAACGGTGCAGTGTTTATTCCCATGAAAAAAATGTCAATCAGCAGGTTCAATTGTCGTGTATCGATTATCGATATGAATTGTGATGGACAAGACAGCAGACGGTACTTGGATCGCCTAGCTCTTTGAAATAGTCTCTAATGCCGCGTTTGCGGTCATACCTAGACACGATAGTCTTGACGGAAGAATATTATACATTGTTAGAGATAAGTTATTTACGTGATTTTTAATCCGCTAATCAAACGATAGAAGATTGATAAATATTAATCGTATGAAATAGAGATTAGGTTTGTGAGAATGTTTTATAACTGGTAAATATATTGGACAGGTATCTTTTCATTGGTACCAGTGTAAAGAAGTTTCTGCTTTCACGAATTGATCGATGATCTAATAAAAATATTGTAATTTTTTGTATGATTGTAGTAAGAAAAACAACATGGTAGACCAAGCAGTCCTTGACAAATTGGAGGCTGGCTACGCCAAGCTAGCTGCTTCCGACAGCAAGTCTTTGCTGAAGAAGTATCTGACCAAGGAAGTCTTCGACCAGCTGAAGACTAAGAAGACCTCCTTTGGTTCCACCCTCCTGGACGTTATCCAGTCTGGTTTGGAGAATCATGACTCCGGAGTTGGTATCTATGCTCCTGATGCTGAGTCATACACCGTCTTCGCTGACCTCTTTGACCCCATCATCGAGGACTACCATGGTGGATTCAAGAAGACTGACAAGCATCCCCCCAAGGACTTCGGCGATGTCGATACTCTTGGCAATCTTGACCCCACTGTATGTAATAAAAATGATGGTTATTCTTGGGAGGGATTCATTAAAAAAAAAAAGATGCATTATTTTCTAATGGATACCTTTTTATATTCAGGGTGAGTACATCGTGTCCACCCGTGTCAGGTGCGGACGTTCCTTGGAGGGATACCCCTTCAACCCCTGTCTGACCGAGGCTCAGTACAAGGAGATGGAGGAGAAAGTCTCCAGCACTCTTTCTGGCCTCGAGGGTGAACTTAAGGGTACTTTCTACCCACTCACCGGAATGAGCAAGGAGGTCCAGCAGAAGCTGATCGACGACCACTTCCTCTTCAAGGAGGGTGACCGTTTCCTCCAGGCTGCCAATGCCTGCCGCTTCTGGCCCACCGGACGTGGTATCTTCCACAACGATGCCAAGACTTTCCTGGTCTGGTGCAACGAGGAGGATCATCTTCGTATCATCTCTATGCAGATGGGCGGTGACTTGGGCCAGGTGAATTTCTCTTTTGCTAAACTTACAATCCCATTACCCTACTTTAATCCCTGTCTTGTTCGACAAGAATACTCCAACTAGTTCCTGGTGAACAAAGGATCATTCTAACTCTCGTGTCCTGGTTTGGAATACTGTAATTCAATAACTACTCTGTATTGTTAAGCAAATCAAACTAACTCAATGTGCTCTGTTCCAGGTTTACCGTCGTCTGGTGACTGCCGTCAACGATATCGAGAAGCGCCTTCCCTTCTCCCACAATGACCGTCTTGGTTTCCTGACCTTCTGCCCGACGAATCTGGGTACGACGGTGCGCGCCTCCGTGCACATCAAGGTACCCAAGCTGGCCTCAAACAAGACTAAACTCGAGGAGGTCGCCTCCAAGTTCAACCTCCAGGTGCGTGGAACTCGTGGTGAGCACACTGAAGCTGAAGGTGGCATCTACGACATCTCCAACAAGCGACGTCTCGGACTCACCGAGTACCAAGCCGTCAAGGAAATGCACGACGGTATTGCGGAGCTCATCAAGATTGAAAAGGAACTGTAAAGTGCTTTCCTTTTCATATCTTAATAATAACTCCCCATGTTGTTGTCACTCTTGGTCACCACGCAGCCCGAAGTTCCTGGAGACGAGGATGAGCTTGATCGCATTGCGATACAAGAGAAAGAGCACTTCCAGGATAATTACGTATCTTGGTAATACGTAACTCTTAACCTTTATCCTTTGTACGGTCGACGAGCTCTGTTCTAAAGTTCGTATTCGGGTTACTCCTCATCTCCTTTATCCTTTATTTTTTCTTATTCCCTTCGCCATCCACCACTCGACACTCACACACAACACGTGATATTTACTACTATTGTGAATTACGTTTAACGAGTTCCTTTTAATTAACGTATACCAAAAAAAAAAAAAGTAACGAAAGAGAACACGAAGATCAATAAGAAGATGATGAAGAAATAAAGAAGAACGTGTTTGAGATCGAGCAGCTTT